>VMDR010003971.1:0-65369 GCA_007922815.1 Macrotus californicus | reverse complement strand
TATGCCCGTAATCATGTCTTGAGAGGATAACTTTGCTTTTGTTACTGATAGGGTAGAGAGGTGTGAAATGAGGAACCAAAACACGCAGAGATGAGCAGAGGTGGACGGAAAGAGATGCTGGTCTCCAGATCAGAGCACTGTGTGCTGGGTTAAGAGTAAAATACTAAACTGCAGGAGGGATCTAAACTATAAGATATAAATCCATGTAATTGCATACTGGTGGGATTTATTGCACCCAGGCCTTTCACCTTGGCCTCTAAATTGTATCATTAGTATCTTGTCATTACTTCCTTTTTCCTTTAGGCTTAAAAAAAATCATTTCATTCTATTGGGTCATTTTCAACACTGTTTACTGAGATTAAAAAAATCCCTGTAAAGTTCATCATAGTGTTTTAACTTTCTGCACTGAATACGTGGCAGAGTGTAGTGTCTTTTTCGTGTTTTGAGATGAAATAGCACATGACTTCTACAAGATCGTTTTGAACTTGTTGGGTCCCTGAGTTACATGACAGTCATACCTTTCTAAAATGCATTATAGATTGAATTAGTGAGATTAGGTAGAATTAGTGATAAATTAAATCAAGAAATCTCATTGTAGCGTATTTTAATAAGTGAATACCAAATACATAGAGTGATATATATGTAGGTTTGGGGAGAAACATAATATTCTGTAGGGACCATTATGATGACAGTTGCATCATATATTATACATTATATGGATGTTGGAATGTATCACTTGTGGGGGGTCTCCCTTCATTAGCAATCATGTCTGTATATAAAACTGTTTTTTGTTTTTGTTTCACCAAACTAGCATTTCATTTGGTGAGTGACAGTTGACTGATATTTTTGAATAAGTGTTATCTGGGTTTTGAATTGTTGGCTGATCAGTTTGAGAAGGTGTAAGAATTTTAGAGTTAACTCAAATGTGAAAAAAGTGTACACAAAAGTAATTTTTCTTTTCTAGCTATATGAATGTAAAATACTTGCAGATAGTGTATATATTGTGTAACATATGTATATTTGGTCATAAAAGCAGAGAATCGGAAATGTAAAATTAAGCACTTTAATTCCTATTAAATATTAAACATTTGTATCTTGTAAATAAATACATCCTTAAATGAACTCTAAAGACTTGGATGTTATTTCATTCAGGATATATATGTTCAGTTCACAAACTTTGGCTGGCTCATTGGTTGGCTCCCCCTGCTTTCCCACAGTCAAATATGAAGCCCGGGGAATCTGTTAAAACAGAAGTCAGACCCTGTTGCTTCTCTACCCCAGTCCCTCTAGAGCAGGGGTGTCAAACTCATTTTCACCAGGGGCTATAATCAGCCTTGTGGCTGCCTTCAAAGGGCCAAATGTAATTTCAACTCCTCAACAGTTAAGGAGTAGTTACATTCATACAGTCCTAAAATTATTTCAGCCCTTCGAAGGCAACCGCGAGGCTGATGTGGCCCCTGGTGAAAATGAGTTTGACACCCCTGCTCTAGGGGCTCCCATTTCACTCAGAATCAAAGCCAACGTCCTTTGTGTGGCGTCACAACATATTTCCCCACCACCACCACCACCCTTACATGTCTTACTGCTTTTCCTTAACCAAGCCAACTGCACTCCAGCCTGATAACACACACTACTCTCTCTTCCCTCTTCTTGCAGAGCTCCTTCCCCAGAGGTCTGCGTGGTTACCACTTCTGCCAATTTAAAGTCTTTGCTCAAATCTCAGCAAAGGCCACAGTCTCATTTGACCGTGCATGGTTTCTTGGATTCCAACTGCCTCCACTAACAACATAACACTCCCATTCATCCTTAATCTGATTTATTTTTTCCCCATAGCACTTAAAATCTTGTAACAAACTAAATAATTAGCCATTTCTATGTTTGTTTTTATTGTTCGTCTATGCCTACTGGAACATAAGGTCCAAAAAGGTAAGAATTTTTATCTGTTTTGATCACAGATGTCCCCAATTCTCAGCATAGTGCCTGGCACATTGCAGGCACTCAATAAACACTGACTATAAAAGCTAGGTTATATAAAGGGGAAAAAAATGAACAGAACTTTTCTTTCAAAGCATCAAATTATTATGGGTGCAGACTTTTGGAATAGTGGCTGAGAGGAAAAGAAAGCAACATAGCTAAATTATTTAAAAAACAAAGCTGGATTCCTAATTGAGGGTTTAAAAACATAGTCAAGGATTTCAAAATCTTAATCTTTGCATGATGGATTCTTGCTGTTAAATAATCAATCTCAACCCATGATCACCACCATCACCAGAGCACCTGGACTGTGAGGAAATTAGAGGCAGCTAATCACTGTTACAGAAAGAGACGCGTCCTGAGGAAGTGGGCTGGCAGCGCAGACCTGGCCCAGGGTTTGGATAATGAGCACTTAGTTTGCAGCTCACTCTCCTGTAGAGGAAGTGATTCATGCATTGTTTTGGTCCTGCACTTAAGCAAAAACAGCCGTGTTGTCTTGTCTCAGTAAAGGAAACGCTCTGTTTTTCTACAGTGAAGATGGCCCCTCATAGTCCATTATGTGGTATTTGCACAAGAAACAGTATTTTTAGATGATCATTTAAATATATCACTATTATCCACTGAATGAAGCTCTGAGTCGCTGACTATGGGAGCTAATTGTCTAGGGGAAGTCCAAGTCTGTGGGTAAAATCCTGCGATGCTACTTCTTGAGGCTTTGGGTTGACTTCAGGGCTTGAGTTCACCTTCTACCAAGGAGTGTGGCTGGGGCTCGGGCAGGGATATAAAATAATTGTAAAGGCCTGATTAGTAACTTACAAAATTTTAATTCTGCTAAAAGTTGCATTAAAAATGTATGAGGGTTTTTTTTCTTAATCCAGAGACACAAATTACTCCTAAATCAGGGAGCTTTTCTCAGATTGAGTGTCGAGAGAACTGAGTTCTAAACCTGTGTCTTCTAGTAAGGGGAGCTGTGAACCTGGGCACATCATTTTACCTGTCTGAGCCCTGGTTCCCTTACTTGTAAAATATTGTTGGGCTAACATTTAAAATGATGAAAATTGCTAACGTCCCTTCAAGCTCCAGGTATGTAAGATTCTTATAGTTTATATTTTTGTTACTCATTCCTCTCCTGATTATTCTTGCTTTTTTGAAAACCTGTATTTGGAATCATATACAAGTATAATTTAATTATAGGTATAAATATGTATAGTCACTTCTACTTTTCTAAATGTTCTCCAAGTGCTTCCTTAATATAGTGCTGTGTGGAGAGTCTTCCTTCCATTGCTGTTCATCCACAAGGATTTGATCTCTCAGCCCAAGCCCCTGGTCACCAGTGGATCCTGTGAGTACAAATAAGGCCGTCGGTGGGCTCAGCATTAGGCTGTTACACATAAAAAACACCCTCTTCAAGAGTCAAGTTTTTCTTCGGGCAAAGCGGCCGGGCTGGTGGTCGGATAGGGCATTCTAAGCGTCGTACTTGGGCACCGAGAAGACGTTTGTAGAGGCCATCTCTGCCCTGGCTGCCCACCAAGGCCTGGACTCTGATTCCTAACCCCCAGCACACCTATTGGTGCCATCTACCTGTAAAAAGGCCAGATTTGGCCCTGTAACTTTACTTCTACATGATTGACAAAGCTAACAAAATTAAAAGACAAAAATACGTAAAGCTCTTGCAAATGAATATTTTAAAATAGCAATGTCATAGAAAAAACAGGCCAAGAATGTGAATAGGTAATTCACAGAAAAAGAACTATAAGAGACCAATATATTCAAAAATTCACTAATGGTGGTTTTTTTTAACCTATTAAATAGAAAAACTAAAACTACTGATACTATCCTAGAGTGGGTATGGGGAGATGAGTACTCCAATATACTTTTGCTAGAACTATAAACTGTCATACCTGTATCTATTTAGATTTTAAAGATGCGGACTCTTTGACTTAGCAGTTCCACTTCTGAGAGTCTACCATACTGAATTACTAAGAAAAGTATAAATATATACATATATAAGGATATTTTCTGCAGCATTGCCTGTAAAAAACTCAAAGTGAGGTACCATATAATCTTTATAAGAGAACACTATGCAGCTGTTTGAAGGAATATTTGGGAATTTTTATGTATTGATACAGAAGATGTCATATAGCAATGAGTGGAGAAAATCCACGATGAAAGGGAGCTGCTTTCACTATAAGTGATCTAATTTGTATCCTATGTTTGTGTCAGAACAGTGAAAAGTGTGAGCAGAAAGAAGCTGCTAACAGTGCTTCCATTCTGGAGAGCATGATCGGAGGTGAGCAGCTCTTTGTATTTTCTATTATTCGTGTAATGATACTGGTAGGGACTGAATTGTGTCCCCCTAAATTCATTCGTTGAAGTCCTAAGACCCAGTGTAGCTGTATTTTGGGACAGGGCATGCAAAGAGGTAATTCACGTTGAATGGTCCTAAGGGTGGGGCCCTAATCTGACAGGACTGGTGTCCCGGGGAAGAGGAAGGGGCACCAGAGGGCTCTCTCCCCACATGTGTTCAGAGCCAAGGCAGTGGGAGGACAGGAGCAGAAGACAGCCACGTGCAAGCTAGGAAGAAAGATCTTAACAGGAACCGACCTTCCCGCCTCCAGAACTGTGAGAAAATAATCTGTTGCTCAGCCACCCAGGCTATGGCATCTTGTTACAACAGCACGTGCAGACTATTACAGATATGTAGAGATTTTTATACTCTTATTTTGGGGTAGCCTTTGTTGGGAGAGACATCACCCCTTCCTTTTTTCTTTTTTTCTTTTTTCTTTTAGCAGATGCTTTCAAAAGCCCACTTCAGGAACAAGCTAGACCCACAGAACAGGGCTTTCCCAGTCATGTTAGTCTGCTGTGCTAATGAGGGTACCGAACACCAACTGCTGAAACAGACCTCTAAATGTTAATGTCTCTACACCACAAAGATTTAGTCTTTGCTCATTTTATATTCTAACATGTTTGTCCGAGAACTCTATTCCATGTAGAAACTCAAAGGCCCAAGTTAAAGGTTGACCATCTTGCTACTTCACTCAACATGTGGCTTCAGAGTTTGCCAAACCAGAGGAAGGGAGGCAGAAGATTCAGCCAGGCTTGGCACTGACCCAGCGCAGAAGAAATACGTGGCACCTCTGCTCACAGATCTTGCAGAACTAGTCACATGGCCTCAACTAAACTGCGAAGAAGGCTGGGAAATAACCACGTGGTTATTTAGTGAACAGCAGATATTCCTGTCACGGTCCTTGTCATGGACTGAATTGTATCCTCCCTCAAAGAAAAGGTTCTAGTCCTAACCCCCAGCACCACAGAATATGATCTCATTTGGAAATAAGGTCTTACAGAGGTAATTAAGTTACATTTCTTTTGAATTAAAATCCTTCTTCTGTCTCCTTTTAAAATGAAATCATACAGTGAGCCCTCATCCACTCTGACTGGAGTCTTTATAAGGATTTATAAATACCCCAGGATTTATGTAAGGATTTATAAAATTTAAGGATTTATAAATGAGGAGGACATTTGGGCGCAGGTGGACATGCACAGGAGGATGACGATGGGAACACCTGCAGGGAGCAGGGCGGAGTTATGCTACCACAAGATAGGAAACACTTGGGGTCACTGAGAGCCAGGAGAGAGGTCCTTCACAGCCCTCAAAAGGAACAGTCCTGCTGACATCTTGATTTCGGACTTCTAGTTTCTAGAACCGCAAGACAATAAATTTCTATTGTTTTAAACCAACCAGTTCCTGGTACTACGCTGCCGGAGCCCTAGGAAATGAATACACTCCCTCATGAAATTTATGCAGAAAGAAATGTAATACACTGAATTGGATGCTTACGAATCTTTTAGAATGACTGGAACAACAAGCTCTAGGCTCAACCTCCAGAAACTACTCCCAGAACGACTGGGGCACCGAGAGTTATGTCCCTCTTTCTGCAGTCAGGAGCTTACTCTCAGGATCTCTTCAGGTCTGCCACTCTCTGAGAATCAGGAGAGCATCGTCAGAACCATGAACTTCAGGACTGCATCGTGCTCCCCCTGACCTGCCCTAGCAGAGCAGATGCCTATGTAGCTCTTCATCCTCTCGCAATTGAGCTCAGAATTGAAGCCTTCTGTGAATGCATTTGTTTCATGGAACTAAAATTGTATCTGAAACGCTTTGTTGCAAAGATATTTGAAATGCAGTATTTAGCTTCTGAAGCAAAAAAATAAAAATAGTCCACAAAATACATTTTGAACAAGCCATTCTGTTTTGTTTTTCCTTTTATCTTTTTGGTCATTATTTTATGGTTTCCTGAATATCTTTCTAATTATCTCCTCTTCAATGTTCCAATTGCCCATTCTGCCCTTGGCTGTTTTTGTCTTTACATTCTCTGGACAAATGCATCATTTCCCAGGTGTCTCCACCTCCATCATTAGCACCGAGTGTACATTACCCTCAGTTCTGACTTGAATTACTGCAACACCCCCTATCTGGTTTCCTGTTCTCCCTTACCTCATCCCAAACCAGTGGGATGACAGGTAGGGTGACCTTCCTAAAATCCATGAGCACATGTGTTTCTTTGCTCACTCTTCTGCTGCTCTCCATTCCCATTTCTGCTTCCTCGCTGTGCCGCTCTTCTCGCTCCCCCCCTTCACAGCTGCACCTCTGACTGAGCAGCTATTAGCTTCGTCACTCACCGTGCCCTCACAGCCCCTCCTGCCTGATGTGTAGCCAACACTAAACTGCGTTAATGCACCCAGAGTGTATCATGTTCTTTCCTTCCCCTTCACTATTGCACAAGCTGCTGCTCTTTGCCTGGTTTGGAGGTTCTTGCTCCTCCTCTTTCTCTGGTCAATTCCTCTTCATCCTCTCATCCAGGAAGCCCAGGCTAGATGCCTCTCCTATGTGTTGACTTCCGTTCTGTTAATTCTGGTTCCTTGTTCATTTTCTCCTTGAAATGAAGAAATGAGAAGAAAGGAGATTTGAGGAGTTTGGAGCCATGCCACTAAATTGTTTTGTTCCCCTTTGTGTCTTTAGTGCTTAATATAGTATTTAATGCCTGTTCTTCTGTTTTCATTGTTATTTTGTTTTTGTTTCTCCTACTCGTGTGAATAGTAGCACACATTTAAGACTGCTGTCTGGATTTTTGGGTGCATATTTTCTACATTTGCATTAAGGTACTAGTACTGCTGATGCTATTTAAAAGCTTACTTTTATTTTGGTTGTAGATCACATCCTCAGTAATATTATTTCTATTTCATAGCTCAGGAGTCGGGAGGAAGATCATGGCTTTGTAAAGAGGATGATTAAGTCAGAACTTTTCTCTCATCCTGTACTAGTTGTAAAATAACATCTTGTTAGTCCCTGACTAGCCTGATAAAGTGTATTTACTGTACTTTGCTATGTATAATGCACACTTTTTCCCAAATTTTTTGGGGAAAAATAAGGATGCGCATTATACAGAGTGGTACTAATTCTGTATCTATATAAATGTTTTTAATTCCTTTATTTATGTTTATGCATTAAAAGTATAACTCTAGAAAGCAATAACAATATCTGTATACAAAATAATACCATGGAATATGATAATCAGTTTTATATGTAAATAAAAAATTGAATTAAAAAATTAAAACAAAAGATTTTTTTTCCTGAAAGTTTGGGGCAGGAACGTGGGTGCACATTATACATGGCAAAATACAGTAATATGAAAAACATTTGTTTGTCCATCCATCCATTTAGTCTAACATTCAGCAACTGAAGAGGAATTAGAACAAATAAAAGCCATCAGAAAGAAACAAAGCGTCAACTGTTGGATGAACCTTTAGACATACTACATATACTGTGCTCAGTGCTTTATGCTATGCTGCCTTATTCACTAACTGTACTGTCACTGATGTATGTCATCATCTGTCATGACTGTGGATTTCTAGACAAGTGGTTCTTAATACTCAGATTGACTTATGCCACCCACCACTGTTTAGATTAGAAAGTAAAGATGGGGAATCGGAAAGTAAAGATGTTCAAAGTCTGTACTAGACCTGGCTGCTAAGGGGAGAAACTCAGGGCCGATGTCCCTTTTGTGTATTAGTGAGCCTTTGACACACAAAGGCAGCTTACCGATGGCTGAGAAGCTATATTTCTCTTCAGCATCAAGTGTGGGCTAATGAAATGGTGTAGGAAAGACAAAAAGGAAGCCTGAAAAGCAGAGGAGAAAAGGAGATTTGAGGAGCATCTAAGAACTCTGAACGACATTTTGGGAACCTACTGGGCAGTTGTAAGAAAAGGCTAACGAGAAATTCCCAGACACAGGGTAAAGTAGTTTAAGAATGGAAAGCCTAATGTGGAAGTTCAGTTTTTGGCATTGCTGTGATGTAAAAACGCTCTTATCATCTCAAACAGTTAAACTTGTCACATGTTTCAAGGTGGGAGGATTGAAAGACTAAGCTCCACTGGTGTGTGGTGTGGGACAAAGGGGGAAAAATAGTCTAGGGGTATGTGAGGCCTCTACTACTCTTTTGTTTTTATATACTGTCAATTTCATTTTGTATTGGTTTCAGGTGTACAGCTTAGCGGCCAGGCAGTCATGTACTTAAAAGTGTTCCCCTTGACATTTCCAGTACCCGACTGACACCATTCCTAGTTATCAATACTACTGACTATGTCCCCTGTGCGATGCGTACAGCCCCGTGACTGTTTTGTAACTGCCAGTTTGTATTTCTCATCCCTTCACCTCTTTCACCCAGTCGGAAACCTTGTCCCTAGGGCAACCACCAGCTGGCCCCGTGTCTGAGGACTCTACTCCTCTGAATTGCGTTGTCACACTGCCCTCTACTGGGCTGTCAGTATCTCACGAGATTCAGTGGCTGGCTTAGGCCCCACCAGACCCCCCTGCCTCTGCAGAGAATTTCCTGCACCTGCTGCTAATGCCTGCGTTAAAGCCCGAGGCCGTGCGGACAGGGCAAATTGATTAAAGCTGTTTATCATCTTGGCAAAATAGCGGCAGTTCCCAAAACATGACCAAGAGGCTTCCCCATCAGGGGTGTGTGTTTGTATTAACAGTAGATCAGCACACGCCACTACAGTTTCAAGACATGGGTAATGAAGGGCAGCTTGGCTCTGACTGATGATCAAAATGTCGGCACAAAATTAATTTGGATACTTAGGTCATAAAAAATTGTCTGATCTTTTTCAAGAATTACTAAAACTTTTCGAGTTATTAATTTAATTTAAAATAAACTTTCTCTTATTAGGGATTTTAATTTAGAACAAAGCCAGCAAAGTAACACAGCAGCTATTCTGCTGAGGAGTCCTATACCAGGCTAGCTCAGTATGTTTTGGCTGGGTTTGCCTGCAAATCCTAGCTGCACTTGTACCAATTGCTTAAATCTTTTCTTTCCAGACTTTCCTGTAAAATAAAAGGAAGCCCAACCCTGGGTTTATTAGAGTGGTGTTATGCAACAAGTACCACACTAAATAGTGGACACAGTCAGCTAAATAAGACGCCACTTCTGCCCTCAGTAAGCTCACTGTTGGCTAAGGGGGAAGGGCATGTTACTGTCATGTACACAGTCCCCCCTCCGCTTAGCCAATACAGCACCTGGCTGAGACCCTTATGTCTAGTAGGTCCTTGATAAATATATGTGGAATAAGCGAGGGAATGAATGAAGAAATGAGGCAGTATGTATAGACATTAGGAGTCGGCCAAATAGCCTCCTTTGATCCCAGCTCTGCCACATACTAGCTGTGTAAACATATCACTTCACTTAAACGCCTGAAGCATCAGTTTCCACATCTATCAACCTATCCCACAAGGCAATTGTAAAATGCGTAGTGCAGTGCCTCACGTGCAGTAAGCACTCAACAAAGAATAGTGTGATAATACATGAAGAGAGCAACAAGGAAAAGAGGGAGTGATTAGTTCTGGGGATGAGAATTCCTAGATTGTGTGGTATATATGTACATTTAGAAATAGGGAACAATTGTTGGATTTGGAAAGTATTTTTACGATGAATAAGAAGTCTACTTTATTTTCCAAAACCAATTTATTCCATGTGGTAGGAATTATGATCTCTGAACACAGTGACTCACATCCTTATAGTTCCAAAATGAGAGAGAAAATTCTCTGGTTAACTCAAGTGGAAAAAATTCTCAGGGAAGGCCTCATTTAGCCTTGCTTGTGTCAGGCCCATCCCCAGACCCATCACCTTCACCCAGTGTGGTAGGCAGAAATAGGACCCCCCTATGCACATCCATGCCCCGAGTCCTGGAACCTGTGAACTTCACATGGCAAAAGGGACTTTGAGGACATAATGAAAGGTACACACAGTGCGGAGGGGAGGCTGTGCTGGGTGACCCAGGGGAGCCAATCTAATCCTGGGTTCTTAAACACAGAGAACCTTTCCTGGCTGTTGTCAGAGAGGGACATGGTGACAATAAGGGTCAAAGAGGTGTGACATTGCTAGCTTTGAAGCTGTCGGAAGAGGGTCCAGAGCTAGGGATGTGAGCAGTCACAAATCTGGAAAAGACAAGGAGAAGGACTTTTGTGTGGAGACTCCAGAAAGGAATGCAGCCCTGACGGTGCCTTGATTTTAGCTCAGTGAGAGCCACGTTGGACTATAAGATAATACATTTTTGTTGTTTTCAGCTGCTAAGTTAGTGGTAATTTGTTAAGGCAGCAATAGGAAATGCACACACCAGAGAAACAGTGTAGTTTCAGTTCCTCCCCAAATTCCCTCAGCTACATCTGCTCACTGACAGGGAGCTGTCGGTGAGATCCTCTAGCAGAGGCATCCAACCTCTCGGCATCTCTGGGCCACACTGGAAGAAGAGTTGTCTTGGGCCATACATTAAAAGCATGGTGATATGTAATCACACACAAAAATCTCATAATGTTTTAAGTAAATTTGCAATTTTGTGTTGGGCCACATTCACAGCCATCCTGGACGCATTCCTGTGAATGAGGGGAGCAGGCTCGTGGGCTGCATGTTGGACACACCTGCAGGGCCTCCACCACGGCCTGCTCCCCTCATTCACAGGAACAAACTGATTTAAGGGCATGAAGTAGATGATGGAGAAAGAGCGGGGAGTGGAGGGGGAGGGAGGTAGAGAGAATTCTGATGCGGCCTGAGCCTATGGTTGCAGTTATCTTTGAGGCCTTGTTACCCCTTAGGTTGTGTAAGTTAAGTAATTCCTTGTTTGGAGCCCATTAGTTTGAATTTAATTTCTGTGACTTGCAACCAAACTGTTCCGCCTAAATCATAAACACATAGTGAGAGAAGGATGGCCGAGGGAGTAGTGTTTTTAAAAGCCTTTGGGGACAGTACCTGATAATGGCTTAATTTGATTTCACAGCAACCCACTGAGAAACACATTATCTTACTTTAGATGAGGAAAGTCATACTTACTGGCTAAGTAGCTTTCCCACAAGTAAGAGTGTTCTGAACTTAAAATGTGAAAAGCCAAATTGGTTTGCTCTGTCTCCAGGGAACATTGCACATAGAGTATCCTTCCTTGCGTGTGGGTTTTTTTTTTAATGTTATCACATTAGAGCCACTCTCTTTCAAGGCCTCACCACTTCCTGCTTCTCTAGCCTCAAACACTTTAATAAACTCAATGCTCTAGTGTCTCAACAAGTACCAAACAAACCTGCTTAAATCTAACGTGGTGATAGTAATAGAACTTTTTAGCACTGGCCATGTGATCGTTCTTCCTTCCCCTAGAAAAAAATAGAATTAAAAAGCAGTTGCTATTGTTCCTGAGGCATGTTAATACAAGGCTCTGGATGTTCCATCACAACAGATATTTGAATGGAATAATTAAATGGAAGTACATAATGCCTTGTAAAATTCATGACCTTTGTCTTTCTGGAATATACGTATGCTTGCTCTTTTAATTTTGCCATTAGCAATTAGAAAAAGACTATGTCTGTTGGTGCCACAAATAAAGGAAAATGTTGTAGTTGCATCATTTTTGTCCCAGGGCAGCTTGCCCCTGTGAAAAGGTTACTGGCTATCCCACGGAGCTTCACCATGCGCCGACCCCCTTCCTCTTGTTTGTCCTCTGTTTTCTGGAGTTTTGAAATGTTTTTCTCATTTTGTTTCTGAAATTTTTGTTTTTAAAAAGAATCAAAGAGAAGGCAATGTTTATAAAACTTGATAATATGCCAAATCACCACTAGTGGACCTTCAGGTCTTAGCTTAGCTTCATTCATTTGTTCAAAAATATGTATTGAGTGCCTACCATATGTTTTGCTAAACAAGTCAAGCATGTTCCCCAGGGCTACTGTGGATGGCTGTCCTGGTGAATGGTACCTACTGCTTCCATACTGCTGGTGGTCCTTGCCCTCAAGATTAAATCTAGTGACTCCTGAGTCTTGCTTGAACTTTTCTCCCCTCAGATTAGAAAAAGCGCTCCTATTATGTGCTCCATAATACACCCAATTATAAGACTTTACCCATTTATTTATAATGGTCCTTTGTTAAGCTGTAAACCCAGAAGGGACTGAGATTGAGACTATTTTGTCACTTTCTAGGGGCTGTGGATGCATCGGTAAGTCAAACAGTCAAAAATCCCTGGCCTCTAGAAGCTGAAAATCTAGCAGAAGGTGAAAGAGTGTAACGAAGTTCAGTGCACAGTATGCTAGACAGAGATAAGTGCTGTGGAGAAAAAGTAGGGAAGGGGGCTTTCTCCTCACCTACTTTGGATCTTTGCTCAAATGTCACCTTTTTTTTTACTCTGAGATAGGAAACCTTGGAGGTTTGGAGTAGAAGAGAGATAGTATCTGGCTAAAAAGAAGACCAACATTTAGGAATAGAACAGTAGGCACACTGCAAAAAGCTAGTAAGGCAGTTATCAGATCTTCACTTTGTTGGAAATCAGGCCACAGCAAATAACATTTTATACCGAATATGAAGAACAAGGACCCAGCCTTTGCCCTCTAAAACTCTGACACTCTTAATTTTTGAACACGTTTTTACAAAAATCCTGAAGAACCGTGTTCTAATTTGGGCTGGTTCTGTTTTTGCAAAACAGCACCCCATCCAGCTACTATCAGCCTACAGGCTTTTTGCACCTGGCTGGGTTGTCTGAGGCTAGGGGCTACTTAAGCCCTTTCAACTTGTCCTTTTTGAGAGAGCGTCCTCATAAGGAAATGCCATCTTGGATAATCAAGAGACTCTGTTGTACTTAACACATATTTGGCATTTTCCCACCCAGTATGTCTCGAGCAGAGGCATAAATATATCTCTTCCCTCCTACTCTCCGGGCTCGCTCTCCAGTCTTTTGATAAGAACTGGGAAGCATCCCAATAACAGACAACGCTCCCCGCGGCTAGGCGCCCGCCAGTGCCGCACAGTTTTCTGGAACTCGTAGGCGTTGGCTTTCCTCCGCGGCAGAACCACAACTCCCGGCAGGCTTTGTTTCTTGCCACCGCCCTCCTGGCGCACGGCCTGCCGGGAGGGGGCAGGTAGTTGCCCGGCGGGGTCCAATGGGTGCTGTCTCCCGAGGAGAGGGCGGAGGGGAGGAGGGAGGAGGCGGGATCTGGGCCCTGGCCCCATTCATTGCTGTGGACCGCCGGGTGGGGGGTCCCGTGTTTTCCGAGTCATGGAGGCGCTAATTCCTGTTATCAACAAGCTCCAGGACGTCTTCAACACGGTGGGCGCCGACATCATCCAGTTGCCTCAGATCGTCGTGGTGGGAACGCAGGTGAGAGACGACAGCGACGTCCGCTCAGGCCAAAACCTGGGGCGCGGGCCTGGCCTGGGCTGCGGCGGCGCACGCTCCCCGGCCATCCTTTATGGCCTGCGGGACGACGGCGCTGCTGGGGGCTCCGAGGCTTCCCGGACTCTGCCGCGCCTGCCCTCCGTGGGCTGCCTGGCACGGGAGCTGGGAATCGGGTCCTGGCGGGGAGGCGAGGGGCGGAGCCGGCGCTGCGGGCCTGGCGGGTCCCAGGGGCGGGGTGGGGAAGGGACGAACCGTCGGGCGGAACTGGAGTCCTCCGGGACCGGGCGCGGCTTTCCCCGCGGGCCGCTGCTTCCAAGGGCACTTGGGGGACGCGCGCTGCACGCGGGGCGCACTAACTCGTGGGGGGCCGGCTAGCCCCTTCTCGGTGGGTTTCAGGGCGGCGGAATGTTTTATTTCCCTCCCTGCTTTGCTAAGGGGCTGCGGAATCAGTGTCGGAACCGGGCGCGGGCCAGTTTGAGAAGGCCGCTACTGTGTAGCACCTGAGTGTCCTGCTGCAGTGTAACCTACCCCTCGAAGGTTTCGAGAACGCCGAAGCAGTTAAACACAAACATAACCCAGAAAACTCAAACCTGGCTGTGAGGAAGGAGTATACCATTTTTCTGCATAAGCTGTGGTTTGTGTCTTCCATCTAAATGGGGCATCAAGTTTCTCTGGTCTCTTACAGATCCCATAGTTTTTTCATGTGCAGAAGTGTTGAAGAAATAATGTTATTTCTAGAGTGACACAGAAGTATAAGTTTCATTTTCCCTGCCAGCTGCTTTTCTTGGTTGAAGAGGACTCATAGGACATTTATTAGAGTTCAGAGAAGTGCATTTGAGAGATTACAGTATATTGATTTTAAATGCTTTCATTTCTTAATGATCTTTTCTGTCGAGAAGTGTAAGTACTACGACAGGGAACTTAATGTTAAAAATATTACATGTATAGAGTTTACGCAAACACTGGAAACTTTGGAAACCATAGATAGCCTGTACTGTGTGTCTGTGCTTTTAAATAGTTGAAGCAATAGAAATTATTTCAGAAACAAATTTCCTTGGTCTGCCATAAGATTTGTGTAGATAGATTCTGCTTGGTCGTGTCTACACATGTTGTAGTATTTGTAACTCTTAATATCCGTAATGACTGGTGACTCTGAATCATTAACATATAATATATTATTGTATAACCGGTATTTTTATGGAGCATATTTTCTTCACTGCTGTATTCCTATTCTGAGCCCCTGGAACAGTCTGGGGTATGTAGTAGGTGCTCCATAAATGTTTTGGATGAATATTGTTCACTGTAACTAGATAATGTTTTGAAACATTGGTGCTTTTATCATCAAAACCTGTTTTTGTACATAGAATTAGAGATATAAATGAAATCTTTGGTAGTTAATTTGGAAATGTTTCCTAGTGGTAGACCAGAAACTCCATGTAATTTAAGAGCTTCTCAGTGCTTTGTATGCTTGAAGCAGAAAAAGAATCTATATTGTGTGTGCGTTAGTGTGTCAGCATGAATAGTTTAAACTCAAGAAGCATTTGTCTTACACAACATAGTTTATTTCAGTGAGTAAACCTGTTGGCAAAATTGGGAGGGGCGGAGTGGAAAAGGAGAGATCTCACCAGGTGACAGCCATCAACATGTGCTAGCAGAAACCCTAGTCCTGACCGCTTTGGGCTGCGTTTGCACGTTGGTGTGTGAGATTGCTCAGAAGGAAAATTACGCAGTTTGTAGACCTGATCTAATGCGGACTATCTGCATTTAGGTCTTTTTAGCTGAATTCAGTCCTGTATTATTCAGGTACAGAAGAAGTAAATAAGAACAGAAAAATGTCTTTTTTTCCGCACACTTCACGTTCATATCTAATGGAATAGTGTACAGTGAGTGAGTGCCAGACACAAATGTGTCCTGTGCTTAGTTCTGACTGGTGAACTCCACGGCAGTGATCAAGTCTTCGTAATACAGGTATGGTCTTGTCTTAGGCACTGCCTGTACCTTAAATGGCTGCAGGTCCTATTTAATTGAACTGTGTAGAACACTGTTACTCAAACTTAACTGTTTTCTGGATTCCATCCCCAGAGATTTTGATTTACTAAGTCCGGGGTGGGGGAGGGAGGTGGGGAGCGGCCGCCAGGCACCACAGGTGATTCTGATGTAGTTAGTTCATAGATCCTAATTTGAATATTGGTGAGTCTTTGATTTGAAAACTCACAGAACTGGAACAAACAAGGAAGGGAAGCGGAGTCTAAGGGCACAGCACCATCCAGTAGCATGTTCATCTTGGTGGCATTCTTGCTCCAAAGTATCAGTTCCTAGGTAGGAAACCTTTGCTATCCCCTAAATGCTTTTAAACTTTGATTTCTTAAATTACCCAATACTTACTTGGGGCATAGAGATTTGGAGTTGAGAACAGAGAATCGTATTTACAGCTGTCGATCATTCACAGATTTCATGAATTAGCTAAATAGATTGCTTTCCTGTTTTCTCTAGCTGAGACCTTTTGTGTGGAAAGAACAGAAATGTGGAGAGAGGGCCGATACTTTTGACTGTGGTGTGCTTTGCAGGTGCAGGAGGAGATAAGACTTAAATAATTTCTGTGAGTCAATTTGAGAAATTTAATCACTATTTCTCAACTTGAGAATTGAAAGGGGGAACCCTCTAGCGCATAATCCAAGCCACCACCCAGGATAGGAATCCCAATGCAGATAACATGAACCTGAGACTGTGGCTCAGTGTTGCTGAAATGTTCTTTTCACTTTACTGTTGATTTCAGTGATTTCAGTACTCTACCTTCAGTGTATAATTCAGACAAGTGCAGAAAAAAGAGGAGTCTTGTTTTTTTTTTAAGATTTTTATTTATATTTAGAGAGAGGGGTAGGGAAGGAGAAAGAGATGGGGAGAAATAGCAATGCGTGGTTGCCTTTCGTGCGCCCCCTACTGGGGACCTGGCTCACAACCCAGGCCTGTGCCCTGACTGGGGATCCAACTTGCCACTGTTTGGTTCCGAGCCCGCGCTCAATCCACTGAGCCACATCAGCCAGGTCGGAACCTTGGGTTTTAAATAACCAATTTGCAAACCAATTTTTTTATTTAACATTTTAAAAACAAATATAATTCATATAAAATTCACCATTATAAAGTTTGCAATTCAGTGGTTTTAGTGTATTCACAAGGTTGTGCAGCCCCCACCACTAATTCCAGAACGTTTTTCATTACCCCAGAAGGAAACTCTGTACCCATTAGTGAGCAGTCCCCATGAAGCCCGACCCTCAGCCCCTGGCGACCACTAACCTACTTTCAATTTCTAATGATTTGCCTGTTCTGGACATTTGATATAAATGGAATCATACCATATGTGGTTTTTGTGTCTAGCTTTCTTTTTTATATTTAAAGACTTTTTTTTTCAATGACAGTTTACATTTAATGTTATTTTGTATTAGCTCCAGGCGTCCAGCAGAGGTGTCTGGCGGCTTCTGCGCAGCATGAGTTTTATAGATTCTTCTGTGCTGTTGCATGTGTCGGTGCTCCATTACTTCTTAGGGCCAGGTATTGGGTTGGCCAAACACTAGTTTAGTTTTTCTGATCAGTGGCTCTAGGAACCTTGAGTTAGTTGTCTTTAACTTCATTCAGAGTGTTTTTGTTAGATTGTATTGTGACAGCTGTCACATCAGCCTACGTTTAAAAAAAAATCAAAATTGGTGAATTTTTATGCAGCCATTTTATTGTTGAAGCTGGAAGAAAACATGCAACATTTTTGGTATATTATGCTTTATTATTTCAAGAAAAGTAAAAATGCAACTAAAGCGCAAGAAAAGATTTGTGCAGTGTATGGAAAAGGTGCTGTGACTGATCGAACATGTCAGAAGTGGTTTGCGAAGTGTCTTGGTTCTACTGACATTTTGGCCCAATAACTCCTTGCTGTGGGGCTGTGTTATGTATTGGAAGGTGTTCAGCAGCACCCCTGGCCTGTGCCCAGTAGAAGACAATAGCAGGAGAGAGCTGACATACTCAAAATACCCAAGTCAATAAAGTTATTGGTGAAAATAGGAAATGTGTCTTTTATTTTATGGATAAAACCACGTGGAATTTTTGGCCAACCCAATACTTATACTATGCTTTCCTAATTTTATGGAAAAAGTGGGGATTTTTACGGATATTACAAGCTCATGGCCTTATCAGATATCTGGATCTCACTCATTTCTTACATGTTCAGACAGCACTGGGCCAGGAGTTTGTTAACCAATAAAAACTTTCTTTTCTAGGGACTATTAGGTCTTCAGCTCTTTAGCCAATTTGGATCCTAGATAGTTGAAGTGTTAATATTACTAATTATATGTGCAGTATTATTCAATACAAGAACCACAGTTTAACACCATAAATTGTAAGTGGCTTAAACTTAAGATTTAAACTTGCCAACCAGTAGAGGATTTCACCTATATGGTAAAAAAATTTTAGTTTATTTATTTTAAATACTATAAAATTAACATTTCTAAGGGCATGAGAAACGTTTAAAATAGGTGAGATAAATATTAAGGAAACTTTTCTGTAAATCTAAAATTATTACCAAATTAGAATTAAAAAAAATTAAGTACATCTTTATCTTTAAGGGCACAATAAAGAATTGAGAGGCCTGTGTTACACAGTGAAAAATAAGAACTTAGACATTGCAAACTGAATAAGCCTCGGTTAATGTGGCGTGAATGAGAATTGGCAGCTCCCCACTCCCAACTGATCAGAGAGACAGAGCTAAAAATATGACAAAGATTTTTCATTGAAAGGCCCTGTCTCAGAATATAAATTAAATTCAGAACACTTTAAATGTCAATACATTACAATTTGGAAGAAAGTAAAAGATGACACTGTGACAAGGCGCACAGATCTTTAGCCCTTAAATACCCAGGATATTGAATCAATTTTGGGATTATGCAGAGATGGAAAAAAGCAAAAGGTCACTCTATTTTCAGAGCAAGCCAGTTGTGACTTCTGCCACATTGCAATTCCTGCCACATTGCGACTCCTGTGGCCACTCACCTTCCTGGAAAGAGTGCGGACATTGATTGGGTGTTTAAATCACCAGGGAAAACAAGCACTGATGTAACCAGTTGTTGAGGCAGCCAGCGCCACTGGTAATGCTAAGGTGACACATTGGGAGCCCACAGACGTGTTTTGTTTGGTCTGTATGTACTGATACATATAATTGTTTTCTTTTAAAAAAATTGAGATATAATTGACACATTACATTCGTGTCAGGTGTACCACGCAGTGATGTGTGTGTTTATTGAAATGATCACCACAGTAAGTCTAGTGACCATCTATTACTTATAGGTGCAAATTGTTTAAATCTTTTGATGAGAACTTTTAAGATTTATTCTCTTAGCAACTTTCAAATATACAATGCAGTATTATCATCTATAGTCATCTTGCTGCACGTGTGCTGTGCATTACACCTCCAGGACTTAAAACTGGAAGTTTCTGCCTTTTGACTGTCTTCTTCCTTTATCCATTTCACCCACCCTCTGCCTCTGGCAACCACCAGTCTGTTCTCTGTATTTGTAAGTCTTTTTTTGTTTGTTTTTGCTTTTTTAAATAAGATTCCACATATAAGCAAGATCATATGTTATATGTCTCTCTCTGTCTGACATTTCACTTTAGCATAATGCCCTCAAGGTCCATCCATGTAGTTGCTAATTTCCTTTTTATGGCTGAATGTAATTCCATTACATATGTCACATTTTCGTTATCCATTCAGCCTAGTGGACACTTATGTTGTTTCCATGTCTTGGCCATTGCAGATAATGCTGCAGTGAACATAAGGGTGCAGGTATCTTTGCTGAGTTAGTGTTTTGTGTCTCTCAGATAAGTACCCAGAAGTGGAATTGCTGGACTATCTGGTAGTTCTCTTTGTAATTTTTTGATGAGATGCCATAGTGCTTTCTAGGTGGCTGCACCAATTTACATCCCCATCAACAGCGTACAAGGGCTCCCTTTTCTCCACATCCTCAGCAGCACATTATTTCTTATCTTGCCTCAACATTGAGGGATGAAGTGTCATGCTGTGTATAACTGTGAAATGGGATAGCAAAAGAAAAATGAATGTGTGTTTAAGAAGAGACAAAGTATTGTAATTGTGTCAAAATGTTAGTGCATCTTTGTTAAGATATATGGGTATTTACTGTTGATATTCTTTTTTTTAAAGATTTTATTTATTTTAGAGGCGAAGGGAGGGAGAGAGAGAGGGAAAGAAACATCAACATGTGGTTGGCTCTCGTGCACTACTCACTGGGGTCCTGACCTGGCCCACAACCCAGGCATGTGCCCTGACTGGATATCGAACCAGTGGCCCTTTGGTTCGCAGGCCGGTGCTCAATCCACTGAGCTACACCAGCCACAGCACTATTGATATTCTTGCAACTCTTTTGTGGCTTTGGAATTTTCAAAATAAGAAGTAGGGGAAACTGTTGAAAACAATAAAACATGAAATACTTATATGGCTAAAGATCTTTATAAAACTAATACAGTGTCAGTATTTGAACAAGCAAATCACTGAAGGAGAAATACAGAAAGCCCTTAAACAAAAGGAAGCTTGATTTGAGTAATAAAGGAACACACATTGAAATAAACTGTCAGTGTTCATCTGTCAAAGTAGCAGAGATTCAAAAAAGTGGCAACGTCTGACCCAAAGCCCAGAAGCAGAAAAAATGGCAGCAGGGGTCTACACAGCGGCTGAGGTGGGAGGTTCAGAGCCCAAAATGGGAAGGGTGCATGGGCCAGACATTGAGTGCATTGGGTCTGGCGTGGAGCACTTGGGTGTCAGCATGGGCTTTGGCCATGATGAGCACATGGCTGTAGCCATTGACCATGTGGGCCAGACCATTGAGCACATGGGCTTTGCTGTGGAGCATATGGGTCTTGCCGTTGAGCATATGGTACCCACAGGCTTGGGGGCTGGCCTGGAGGGCAGGGGTTCCATGATGGATTGCATGACCACCAGCCCGGAGTGCATGGGTCCCACCGTGGGCTTGGTCCGGGGTGCTGGCATTGAGTACATGGGCCCGGCCATGGGTGGCCATGCCAGCTTTTACCATGCTATTGAGGTAGAGCATGATAACTTTGGAGGAAGCTTTGCAGGTTCCTTTGGTGGAGCTGGAGGCCGTGCTTCTATATGGCCAGGAAGGCCTGCCAGGTATTTATGAGAAATCTCCCATTTGCTTTTACATAGAAGATGCTAAAGGACAAATTCAACACATGTGACCACGTGCTGTGTACTGACAAGATGGGGAACGGGGAGTCTAGGGGTACAATGTGGTTAAGTTTGAGTCGCCAGAGGTGACTGAGAGAGCTGCTGCTGGAAGATGAGTGGGGTGAAGCTGAGTGGCTGACACACTGATGCTCAAATAGATAGAAATGCTTAAGCAGCTGCCTTATTCAAACAGCGAAACCAGACCTCTGAATTTGTATTTTTTCTTGTTAACCATTTAAATTTGTTGGCTGGATGTATAAAGATATTTTAAAAATTCAGTTGCTTTTTGGGGTAATTTGAATTACTGGGGTTCCCTTTGATTGTTTGCATTGGGATTGCCATGTGTACAGTTTTTTTTCTCGTAGTTATAGCATCTTGTCGACATCAAATATGACTTTGATAATGAATACTAGTTCCTGAAAATAAGTAATATGCCCAGTGCTGGTGGGGATATAACAAATTTGACAGGAAGAATAGCTTGAGGCCTGCCATCTTGTGTGCAGCCTGCTGGTATCTGTGAATGCTCAGTCTGTGATCTTTAATCACAGAAATTTCATGACATGAAATCAATCTAATAAGGTAATAGGAGAAGTAAGGTTCTATATACAAGGCATGTACTTTGCAACATTGTCAATAGTAGCGAAAACATTGAAATGCCCATCAGTTGGGGTTTGGTTTTATACACAGTAGAATACTATTTAACTGTTAAATACAGTAGCTAATATATTGATATACAATGATATCCCTGATTGTTACATTAAAGTAAAAGCAGGTTAGACAAAAATACATATAGTACTACCCCACTGAAAGTAAAGTAACTACATATTATAAGCATAATTTTACATATACTAGTATTACAGAGGTTTTGAAAATCTGCTTGGAAGACTGTCAAAAAGGCAGGAAAATTATGGAGGAGTGGTACTTATTTATACTTTCTTTTTGGATTTTTTTTATTTTAAAGAAATAACAATTATATAATAGAAAATGTAACAATTTTCATTTAAAAGTCCTTGCAATCACTTTTTCTTTAATATAATTTCAGGTATGCTGCTGTGTTCATATAGTCTTGAGTTGTAAAAAAAAAAATCTGTTAAACTCATTTTGCTCTTGTGTATTCCGTTTTCAGAGCAGTGGAAAGAGCTCAGTCCTAGAAAGCCTCGTGGGGAGGGACCTGCTTCCCAGAGGCACTGGTATTGTCACCCGGAGACCTCTCATTCTGCAGCTTGTCCACGTTTCACCTGAAGATAAACGAAAAACAACAGGAGAAGAAAATGGTAAATTTTAGAATTGAAATAAGAATTATTATTTTTGTGGTTGAATTTTAAGGACATGAATTGATTAGACAAATTATTGGCTGTAGCAGTATCAGAAGTCTGTGAAGAGAAGTGGTTTTTTCATGTAAAAAAGAGTTCTTTTTGTTGTTTTGAGGACAGTGAGTAAACTTGTTTGGAATAATGCCTTTTCGGTGTTTGGCGTACTAAACAGTTACACTATTTAATGGAGGGTTTGGTGAGGTACTCAGCAAACAGGTATCAGTTATTTTAAAGGAAAAGTTTTTGTCTTGAGTGTTTTAAATGTTTTTTCCTATTGTTTGAAACAATATTTTTGCCTTGATTTAGAATTTAAATATTTTTCTAGTTTAAAGATTTTATTTTAAATAAGATTAAGATGACTTTGCTTTTCAGCAAACTGATGTTCTCTCACCGTCTCTTTTGTGATTTTACCAATGTGCCTAGGTCTTGAATCTTTTGCCCTTCAATAAGATGAATATTATTTTTAGAAAGTTTTGATTTTTTATTATCTTTTTTACTGTCCTTCTCTTGCTAAGGCTTACCTACATGCAGACACTATTTTGATTTTTAGATCTCCCTCCCCCAAATAGTAAAATGTGGGTTATTAAGATAAGGAAATATACACTGTCTTTTGTCACACTCCTTTGGTTAAACTGGAAATATTTTAGGAAATGCTGCCTGTGTCGATCAGCAGATTTTAAATTGCTTATTAAATATGTATCATATATTAATAACTTCTCTTAGTGAAGTTTGAAATGTCTAAAGAGAACAGTATTTAAACTTTTCTTTTTCACTTCAGTGTTTGGTTCAGACTTTCTGCCAAACTTTGGAAGTGTGTGGAAGAGCCCTAAATATTACATGCCATGCGGCACAGGGCGTGTTTGCTTCTCATCTGTGGACAGCCGTGTTCATGCAGTTGCATGGTTTCTAAATCTGATCTAAGACGACAATAGTATTGATGAATTGAGGTTGCTGTACTTTAATTTCTATATATGGTTTTTTCTTTCACTTATTATAGGAGCACTGATGGTGGTAACTTGATCCTCTCCCTACACCCCCCTCCCCAGGGGAAGAGACCTGTCATGAGCATTTGCAATGATTGTATAAAGTTAATCACTGAACCAAATTACTGAAGTCGTAGATGTTACCAAGTAATTTTGGGGGATAGACTGCCCAAGGATATGTGTGTGGGGGGGTGCTTTTAATTATATTAGATACCTTCTTGGTATATTATTTATTACCTTGCATTTCTATAATGTATTTTTATTATTGAAATTCTGGGCCTTGGGTTTAATCATTTTGCACTAATTTATGGTCCAGATTCAAATATATAGAATAATACTTTAAGAATCTTATTCCCACTAATATTCAATGAAATTTGCCAAATATCTTAAACTAAAACTTTAATAAACTGTATGACATCATTAGATGTCTTTCTTTTAACGTTTCATTTTCTTCAGTCACCTTGAAAAGGGTGGACGATGATAACCTGTTCACTTAGAGACCCTTAGAGGGTGTGGGCAAGGTTCCTAGAGAAGGGAGTACGTTTTAGCTACAGAAGTCTCAGTTTCTCACTCTTTGCTTGTGTGTCTCCTCTGTTTTATTGATGTCTTTCTTGGTGGTTGGTCAGTGAATCTGCATATCTTTACCTGCACTTGTATGTATTTTTTCTTCAAGCTCAGTGCTTATTTTTTTCTGTAAAATAATGAAGCCTCACTTAAAATGACAATTCAGCTACCCAGAACACAAAATAGATTTCATAAGTTTTGAGTATAGATTTCATGTGTCTTATTAATAACTAGGATAGTTCCTTAGTTTCTCCTCAGAGCCTCTTTATCCCTGGGATTAACAGTTCTACCCAGTCATGAGCCATCCGAACGCAGAGGACATTGGAATGATGCAGAGCAGCGTCTAGTCAGCCAGGAGAGGATGAACCCCCTGACAGCCTGGCAGAGAGGAGAAAGGGGTGACAGCGCAATCAGAAAAACTTCCAGAAAGGAAAGAAGTCAGTCTCCAACAGTTTTGTACAGGGATTTATGGCCCAGGGGGCTTCATTATACAACAAAGGCTGAAGTTACCAATAACAGGTTAATTTAAGAGGAGTGACTTCTAGGATGACACAGAGCAATATAATCCATTTTATTTTTTATTTTTAGATTTTATGTATTTATTTTTAGAAAGAGAGGAAGGGAGGGAGAGAAACATCAATCAGTTGTCTTTTGCATGCCCCCAGCTGGGGATCTGGCCCACAACCCCGGCGTTTGCCCTGACTGGGAATCGATCCCGTGATCCTTTGGTTCTCAGGCCAGCACTCAGTCCACTGAGCCACACCATCCAGGGCAAACAATATAATCCATTTTAGATAAAGATCATCAAAACTAGCTTAAATAAAACATTCTAATGTTTACTACTGTATGTGTAATTTAATTATCAGGAAAATTTACTTTATGTGAGATCCTTCCTTCTGCCAACTACGTAGGGTAATTGAGGCGTCAGTATATGGATTTTATTTTTAAGCTTGTCCCCTACTTCTACCAATGTAATGGAATTTTCTGATAAAATCTTAATAGAAACAGTGTTAAACTTTTAGAGTGGGATGGTAGTTTAGCTTGAACTTTGAGTTCCAGGAGTATCTTTAATATATTTGTAAGAAAGAAATCATGCTTTCCTCAGATTTCCATTTAGACAAAATCCAAAAGTAGCATGCTGATTAAAGACAAAAATTATTTCTATGGTGTTCTATTAAATTCAATATATATTTGAAAGAACAATCCCTTAGGAAGCTCAATCTTAGTGAATATATACTTGTATATATTTACTTACCCTTAAGGTTTTCAAAGAAGTGTTTGGTATGTTTTGTAGCTTCTTTTTGACCAGGCAGTATTCTTTTTCATAGTCAGTTATCAGATATCTAAGGCAAATTTTTGAATAGTAAATTAATTTCAATCCATTTGTGTTAGAATGAGAAACCAGAAGTGACAAAATTAGTTGTAATGGAAAATAAAAATAGATTATGGCACACAACAGGCTTCATTTATATCACTTAAAATATTATATACATCCCTCTAATTAGAATTAATTGTAATGGAAATTATATAGTTGTAAATTTTGAATAATGGAATGCTACGTGCATTTGAAATATATTCAGGTTTCTGTACTTTTTAAAAAAGGTCTAGAATATTAGGGATAAGCACTAAACTTAACATTCTGTGCTGTTTCTCTTTAACTACAGACCCGGCCACATGGAAAAACTCAAGACACCTTTCTAAAGGTTTCCTTTCTCCATTTGTCTTTGGCCCTCCCTTTTCTATTGCGCCTGCATGTGTGCTGACGTGCTCTCACAGGCTGTGCGCGTGCTGCTCGTCCCTTTTCATTTGCCTGTCCCCATCAACTGTTGCAGGTTTAGTGGTTCTTGTTACCTTTTGGCATTTCATCAGAATGAAGGCTTTTTTTGGTGGTGAATGTAATTTATTTTTATTTTAAAACACGTGCTTGTGAAGCCAGGCCTTTTTTAAGGTAAATTCAAAACACCCCTCTGGTATGTAGTGCCTGCCCCTGTGAGTTCTGTTCACCTAGATTTTACTCCAGTGCTCCAAGGAGTCTTCTTGGAAGAAGGTACTAAGCTTCAAGTAGGTGAGCATTTTACTTGTAAAAAGGATCCAGTTTTATTTACCTTGATTCTACCAAAGAATTGATCCACATTTCTCAATAAATATTTATTTGAATGTGTCACAGTCATTGTTATTTTCATTTCAGGTGGCTGATAGGCATTATTCATAAACTCAGCCATTAAGACATTTAAAACTCTGAGTTTAGCAAAAGCAGAATAGCTGTGCTTGGGGGAGGTATTTTACACTTCTAGCTTCTCTGGAAAATACAAAGCAAAACTTGTTCTCTTTAAGTTTTAGACCATTTGAACAGTGCCTACAGCGAATCTATTTTCCTTTCTTCAGAAACAGACTTACTGGAAACTAATGGAGCACAGCAGTTCCATACAGAGCACATGCTAGGGTATCCATCTCCCCGCACCCCGTCATTGCTCTCCTACTTTCAAGCCTAGAAAACAGTCTTGGCCCTGGGGGAAAAATTCACGTTGAAAGTATATATAAATTATAGAATAGCATCACACTACTGAGAGAGCTCTTTACAGGAACAACAAATTGTAACTTTATAGATAATCAACAGAAAACCAAATTAAAAAAAAAAGGTTGAAAAGTTAGCTGTTTCATTCACATATTATAAATTTTTACCCTAAGTTATGTGTGTGAATCTATTATATATGCTTTTTCCATTACTCAGTAAGAGTCTTAATTTTTCTTCTTTTAAGTCATTAGCTTGAGTACTTTCTTCATCAAACTACTTTTATGTGTAAGATATTTAAACTTTTTACTATAGTATAACAAAGTATGAAGAGAAGTGAACAATTTTACTCATAAAATCTAGATTTCAAATGGTGGGATGGCCTGTGAGCAACCCTACCTGAAATGAGTCATGTTTTGAAATACATGATACAGTTTTAAATGCGAGAGTGTCGGGGTGGCCAAGAGTCCGTGTGTTTTGTTCCGTAAAATAAGAGACACATTTTCCGTTTTCACCAGTAACTTTATTGACTCGGATATTTTGAGTATGTCGGCTCTCTCCTGCTGTTGGCTTCTAGTAGGTAGGGGCTAGGGGTGCTGCCAAACATCTTCCGATGCGTAAGACAGCCCCACAGCAAAGAGTCATCGGGCCAAGACGTCAGTAGAACCGAGACACTTCACAAACCATTTTTGACATGTTCGGTCGGTACAGCACCTTCTCCATGCACTGCACAAATCTTTTTTTGTGTGTTTTAGTTGTATTTTGACCTTTCTTGAAATAACAAAGCATAATACACCAAAAATGTTGCATATTTTCTTCCATCTTCATTATTAAAATGACTACACAAAAATTCATCCATTTTGATAAGCTTTTTTAAAATGTACACTGATAAGACAGCTGTCACAATCTAACAAAAATTGTTCTGAGTTTAGTTAAAGGCAAATAAGCACTACTAGAGACTCTTACGGAAAAATGCGATGGACTTTTTGGCCAACCCAATATGATTTAGCAGATCTTAAAATACTCGTTAACTTGTAGTTAGTGGCAAAATAGGACCAATAATATTGTGTTGCATTTTTTAATTCCTAACTAAAGATAAAAAGTAATTCTGATAGTTTCCAATAAATGGAGGTTTTCTTTTTCCAGGGGTTGAAGCAGAGGAGTGGGGTAAATTTCTTCACACCAAGAATAAGGTAATGACACAGTATCATGAAGAAATAACACATTGAGAAAACTTTTTGTGCAAGTAGTTGATAATTTAGTTCCTTATCATTGGCAATGTGGTATGTATCTTGAAGCTGCTGTTCTTTGTAAAATAAAGCTTATCTTAGCAACATTCCTAATCACAGTAGTTTATTTGGAAAATACTAAATTGAGCCCTATGCTCTCTAATTTGTAGATTTTTTAAAAATTTTGTTTTACAGTTATAGTTGATGTATGATATCCTGTTAGTTTCAGGCATACAATGTAGTGATTAGACATTTATATACCTTATGAAGTGATGACCGTGATCAGCCTGGTTACCCACCCGGCACCATACATAGTGTTTCTGTGTGGTTGACTGTATCCCCTGTGCTGCACTTTATATACCTGTGAGTACTGTTACATGGAGAGGCTCAACTCTTGTGGGATCAGGCAGCCTTGAAAGGCTCATATAAACTCTGATTCCTTGCCTCATAAAAATATATGTATATATTAGAATTTGTTTACTAATTCTCTGAAGCAGATCTATAGACATCCTTGAAATTTATTAACCTCCCCACTTAAGAACTTTTTATCTTATTTTGAATATCCTTTTTTGTTTCAATAATTTTTAGCTTTACACAGATTTTGATGAAATTCGACAAGAAATTGAGAATGAAACAGAAAGAATTTCAGGAAATAATAAGGTAGGCATCTTTTTAAAGTTAGAAAGTATAAACATTAGTAAATCTATTATTCATTGTATTTTGATATAACGTGTGAGCATCGTAAATTCATAATCCTGGTCTTTGACCCTAATGGAGTATATTTTCACAAACATATTAAAACTACTTAAAATCTCTTGTTTCTTAGAGTTTTTACATACTGTCAGATATTTCATTTAGATGTTTATTCTTGATCTTAAAGCGCTCTATACTAAATAAGGCTGGATTTTCTTAATGCAAAAACAGAAATTAAATATTTTTACTTCAGTGAATATGAAAGGTACAGTCGACCCTTGAACCACAGTGGGGTAGTGGAATGTCCCGGCACTCTGCATGTTTGGATTCCCAGTTTGAAGTTGAACCTTGAAAAGCACGGGTTTGAACTGTGCAGATCAGTTGAAAAAATTCATGTGTAAGTGGAACCAGGTAGTTCAAATCCATTGTTCAGGAATCAACTGTAATGTTAGCAACTTTAATTTAAAAAAAATTACTTATTATATT
Source organism: Macrotus californicus (assembly GCA_007922815.1). Taxonomy (NCBI): domain Eukaryota; kingdom Metazoa; phylum Chordata; class Mammalia; order Chiroptera; family Phyllostomidae; genus Macrotus; species Macrotus californicus. The sequence continues at coordinate 36,662 of VMDR010003971.1, read as the reverse complement.
TTATCCTGATCCAAGGATATGTTTATTGATCATAGAGAGAGGGGAAGGGAGAGAGAGGCACACACAGAGAGAAAGAAATATCAATCAGTTGCCTCCTGCAAGTGCCCTGACCCAGGGATAGGAGCTGCAACCTAGGTATGTGCCCCGACCGAGAATCGAACCTGCAGCCCTTTGGTGCACGGGACAACACTCCAACCACCTGAGCCACTTGGCCAGGGCAGCAACTGAATTATTTTCTTGTTTCCTAAGATTGTGAGAATTTAAGATAAATTAGGTGTCTAAGATACCGTTAATCTTGATACTAAGCACTATCAAACTCCCTCCTTAAATCATGGTTCACTCTCCTTTGTTCCTATTACTTTTCTCTTTCTTTCTTTCCTTTTTATTTAACCTCCATTCTTACATTGCCTAGAGGCACATTTAATCCTACAAGTGGGCGCTAGCCTAGTACTAATATTTAACAAATATTTATTGAGCCCTTTTACCTGCCAGATGCTGTGCTGGAAAGGTTATTTCCTGATAGACATTTTTGGAGCCATGTTAATTTTCTATGCCTATGCAGGCTATTTGTTTCTTTGTCAGGGATCGACTTGGCTTTGTTCATTACTGAACTCTACCGAGGCCGGTAACCTTTGCCATGCGTTCCTGCGTTTCTAACGGCTGGGTTGGGTAATAATAGTAAAGTGGCAGGAAACTAGATTAACTTGTCCTCAGTCCTGTAATTATATCAGGGATAATTTTGACTTTGGGATGTTATTAATTATAACACCAGTCTGAATTAATCTTTCCTATGATTCCAGTGGATTTACTGAACTCAGGAATTGGTGGCAATTTTACATAGTACTAGAATTCAGAGTGAATATGGTTGTCAATTCAAAAGGGAAAGTTTTTAGTCACAAACTGAATGTCATGAAGGATAGAGTCCCTGTACAACCAAGATGTTTCATTTATGGTGGGGATATGTCATCCAGTGTCCAAAAGATGAATAGTCCCCTACCCTCAAATCTTTGGAAAATCTTTCCTAAATCACGTTTATAATAAAGTATATGATACTTTGATCTTAAATAAGTAATTTTACATGTGTAAATATCTAAATGATTTTATATGCCTAACATAAAGCCTTGGAAGATTTGAAATATCGGTGAGATTGGAGTTGTGAAGGCTTTTGGGAAAAGCTTTGTATTGGGCGTGATAAGGGAACGCCTGAGAAATATACAGACAAGGTAGGCACGCTGAATATTATTAGCCTGAAATGACTTTGGAACAGTGATATATTAAAAATAGAAAAGTAGTTCTGTATAGAGAATTCAGAGTAAAGAATGTTCCAATAAAGCTGTTTGGGAAATTGGAATTTTGAATGGGTTAATGAAGGAAGATATAAGGTAGATAAATAGAGTGCATTTTAAAGGATAAAGAAGGATGTGTAAAAAGGACAAATTATGAACATTTCATAACTACGTGTGACTTTTTACCTGTAGCTAACTCACCTCTAAAACTTGTACAGGGTTATTAGTGAAGAGACTGTGTAATAATCTTAGTATAGGGCAGAGAAAAAGAGGGGTATTTCACACTATCCAGATTTTTAGTATTCAGATTCAGGGAACTGCTGATGCAGAAAAATTTTCTGAGGAATCTCTTCCAGATACACTCTTGCCACTTGATAGTAGAGGATTAGGAACCAAATTGATTTGGATAACTTGTTTACTTTCTGAGCTCAAGATCCTCATAAGTTTGGATAGCCATACATTATTCTTTTGTTCAGCACTGCCTACTAAATATATTTAAGAAATGGTATCTGCTTAGAATCCAGAAAAAACTGTGAAGTAATACAGGGGAAATGAGTTGTGAGTATCATTGGTACAGGGTCTGATAGGATTGTAATGTGTGTATCCCTTGCTCCTTTACTTTCCGTGTGTTTCGTCAGGTTCTGATGGTTGAAATGTTTTAGGGATCAGGGTTTAATTCATATTTAAAAGTATCCAATGTCTATCTACTTGAAATGAAGTTTACTTTAACATTTTTATATTTCATTGAAGTTTCAATATGATTTTAATATGATATTTTAAAACTTATTTTTAGGGAGTAAGCCCTGAACCAATTCATCTTAAAATTTTTTCACCCAATGTTGTCAATCTGACACTTGTGGATTTGCCAGGAATGACCAAGGTAAAGAATCATTGTTACTCATTGTGGATTTGTTTGTTTTCACTTGAACAAATGTGGTTTCTCCTCAACCCTACATGAGAATAATCAGTTGTGTATGTGTGTATGTAGGTATGTGTGTATGTAGGTATGTATGTAGGTATGTATGTATGTAGGTATGTAGGTATGTATTTGCAGTCAGCTTGATCTCTTAGCAGCATTTGATACAGCTAAGCCTTTTCTTCCCTCGGACCACTCTTTACTTGTCTTCCAGTTCCACACTACAGGTTTACTTCACTGGCCATTCCTTAAAGTCTCTTTTGCTGCTTTCTTATCTTCTCAATGTCTAAACAGTGAGTGTCCCAGAGCTCAATTTTTGGACCTCTAGTTAAGGGAGTACACTTAGCCCTTGATGATGCCATCCAGTATACGGCTTTGCGTAAACGACTAACTGTATGCTGACAGTACTTAAGTATCTCCAGACTTGCATATCCATCGCCAGAACTGTGTAGCCACCTGTCTACTTGGCATATACGGTCTCGATGTTTCATACCCAGTTCCTGACCCATTCCTCAACCTGACTTGATCCCTCTGTGATCTTCCCCATCTCAGTAAATGACAGCTCTATTCAACCAGTTGCTTGGCTAAAAAGTTTGTAGTCGTCCTCGACACCCATTCCCACACCCTACTCATGTCAGCACATCATCTCGGCTCCTTATTTTTAAAATATGAACTTCTCCCTCATCTCCTCCATTTCAGATCTTTCTCTCAAATGTCGTTATCTGAGTAATGTCTTCCCTGATTACTCTGTTTAAGAGCACAATCCAATTTAAAAGTATAACCTTCTCTCATTATTCTGTAGCCTTCAGTTCTGTTTTCAGGGTAGCCTTCATCACCCTACTGCTACCTAGAAACTATGTGTTTGTTTATCATCTGCTTTTAACCACTAAAGTACAAGCTCTATGAAGACAGGGATTTTGGTCTTTTTTTTAATTCACAACTGTGACATAATCTGGCATGTAGAATAGTTTCTGAAATACTGTAGGGTGTGAATAAATACTTGCTAATTGAATAAATGAATGGATTTGTCTCAAAGTAATTAACATTGACCAATCAACATGGTAAACTTTATATTTGCAGAGATACATTTTGTGACTTTTACCTATTACCAAATTCATATATACCACTGTAATATATAATATCTTTTTAACTATCTATAAATGGAGTAATACCTATAATCTGTGGATTAAATGGGAAAAAAGCTGAGTCAATTTTTATCACTAGTTTCTTGCATATCTCTGTTTGATTCAGGTGCCTGTAGGTGATCAACCTAAAGATATTGAGCTTCAAATCAGAGAGCTCATTCTTCGGTTCATCAGTAATCCAAATTCCATTATCCTCGCTGTCACTGCTGCTAATACAGATATGGCAACATCAGAGGCACTTAAAATTTCAAGAGAGGTAGATCCAGATGGTAAGGACAGATGTTAATATTTATTGAGATGCTTGGTTAATATTGGTAAATCTACTTCCTTTCGCCCTGGCCAGGTGGTTGAGGGTTAGAGCATCGTCCCATACACCAAAATATTGCAGATTCAATCTCCCGGGTTGGGGTGCATACGGGAGGCAGCTGATTGATGTTTCTCTCTCTCTCCCTTCCTCTCTTGCTAAAATCAATAAACATATCCTTGGGTCAGGATTAAAAAAATATATTTACTTTCAAGAAAGTACTTTTTAATTTTAAAAGGAATAGCTCTGGCTGTTAATACATTGTAAAAATAATGCTTTCCTATTTTGCTTATAGTTTCAAGTAGAAATTCTGGTAGAATAATAATAAAGTTTTAATAGATAAATTTCTGTACAGGCTAGGCAAAAATACTTTACCATAATGTCCATATTTGTAAATGGTTACCTAATGACTTAAAAATAAGATGGCTTTGCAAAAAGAATTTGTTAGTGTATTGGGTTAGCCAAAAAGTCCATATAGTTTTTTCCATACAAGACACATTTTTCATTTTCACCAATAACTTTATTGATTAGATATTTTGAGGATGTTGGTTCTGACCCGTATGGTATACTGTTGATTGTTTTCAATTAATGTCTCCATTTGATCACTATCGACTCCAACTGGTCTACCTGACGGTGAAAATCGTCCAGCCAGAAATCTCCAGCACAAAACTTCGACATGTTCAATCAGTCCCAGCACCTTCTCCATACACTGCACAAGTCTTTTCTCTGTGTTTCAGTTGCCTTTTTACCTTTCTTGAAATAATAAAGCACAATATGCCAAAAATGTCGCTTATTTTCTTCCATCTCCAATATTAAAATGGCTACATAAAAATTCACCGATTTTGATGTTTTTTAAAAAATGCACATTGATATGATCCCTGTCACAAGACAGCCCAACAAAATTTTCAAATGAAGTTAAAGACAACTAAGTGTTGCTAGAGCCATCGTATGGAAAAAACCAAACGAACTTTTTGACCAACTCAATAAATAAAAAGACTTGTGTTTTTGAATGGCTGATTTCTGAGAATAATTAACTCTAATAGTCGATAATTGTAGATTATTTATATTTTAGTGGATAATTATGGTACCTACATTCTTCTGAGGTACGAAACATTTAGATGTGCTCAAGGAAGAGAAGATTTTTAGGAATAAAGGTAAAATCCATTTATGAAGCATTCGTAACCCCAAGGGTTAGTTCAGACTGTGGGTCAGTGTATAATACTTGACTAATGCCATAGTGTGCATCTCTTAATATATATAAAATACCAGCTTGTAAGAGAGTAGTTAGTATTGCTGCTAAGAAACACATGCTTTGCTCCACACAGGAGACAATTTTTTTTACTTGAGTATTTGGGAGGTCAATGGGCTCTGCCATGGTTCTTTGAAGAAGAATTTCAAATAAAAACTTGGTGAGAAATGTTAGTCCTAAGACTGCTAGTTAGAATTCCCATAAACAGGGACATTAAAAATTTTATTTCAAATTTTTAAGAAACTTTTGCCGTGGCTGGTATGGCTCAGTGGATTGAGTGCCGGACTGCTAATCAAAGGGTTGCTGGTTCAATCCCCAGTCAGGGCACATGCCTGGGTTGCAGGCCAGGTCCCCAGTAGGGGGGCGCAAAGGCAACCACCCATTGAAGTTTCTCTCTCTCTCTCTTTCTCTCTCCCTCCCCCCTCTCTAAAAATAAATAAAATCTTTAAAAAAAAACCCTATTAACGAGTAATTAATGTTCATTTTAGATTTAAATTAAAAGATGAACTCTACCAAAGAGATTTACATTTATTTTTTATTTGTAGCAAACTGTTAAACATTTTATATGCATTAATTATAATTTAAACAGATCCTTGAGCCATAAATATGATCATACTTTTTAAAAAAAGATTTTATTTATTTTTAGAGGAGAAGGGAAGGAGAAAGAGAAACATCAATTGGTTGCCTCCCTCTCACCCCCAACTGGGGACTGGCCTGCAACCGAGGCACGTGCCCTGACTGGGAATTGAACCAGCCACCTTTCAGTTTGCAGGATGATGCCCAACCCACTGAGTCAGACCAGTCAGGGCCATGCTTTTGATCTAGAAATCTTAATATAGTAATATATTGTTAGGAAGTAATATAATCTAGTATTATTAATAGTTTCAAAAAATTGGAATCAACTTATATATGACCTACAGTAAGAATGATTAAGTAGATGAAGGTAATAGGATATGAAATCATTAAAAAGGATGATTTTGTAGGTTTGGAGCAAATAGAAAAATGCTTTTAATTGAAAATGCTCTATGTAAAATTGGACACTAGGCAGGCAGAACAGCAGCTGGATCTCTCATATGGGAATGGTATAGCCACTTTGGGAAACAGCTTGTCAGTTTCTTAAAAAGTTAAATCAGCAGTTCCTCTCCTAGGTAATTAACCATGTTAAAAGAAAACCCACACAGGTCCATATAAAAACCTGTATGCAAATGTCTATAGTAGCTTTAATTATAATGTCCTAAAACTGGAAATAACTCAGATGTTTTCAAATGGAGAATGAATAACCCAACCACAGTATTGGGTTGGCCAAAAAGTTCGTTTGGTGTTTTCTGTAAGATGATTCCAGTAGCGCTTAGTTGTCTTTAACTTCATTCGAAAATTTAGTTGGGTTGTCTTGTGACGGGTCATATCATCGTGCATTTTTTTAAAAACTTATCAAAAGTGGTGAATTTTTGTAGCCATTTTAATATTGGAGAGGGAAGAAAATAAGTGACATTTTTGGCATATTGTGCTTTATTATTTCAAGAAAGGTAAAAAGGCAACTGAAACACAGAAAAAAGATTTGTGCAGTGTATGGAGAAGGTGCTGTGACTCATCGAACGTGTCAAAAGTGGTTTGTGAAGTTTCATGCTGGAGATTTCTGGCTGGATGATGCTCCACAGTCAGGTAGACCAGTTGGAGCTGATAGTGATCAAATTGAGACGTTAATTGAGAACAATCAGTGTTATACCTTGCAGGAGATAGCCGACATCTTCAAAATATCCAAATCAATACAGTTATTGGTGAAAATGAAAAATGTGTCTTTTACTTTATGGAAAAAACCATACGGACTTTTTGGCCAATGCTGTATATCCACACCACAGAATGCTATTCAACAATAGAAGGGAATGCACAACTGATACATGCAGCAACGCGGATAACTGTCAGATGCATTATGCCAAGTGAAAGGAGCCAGATTCAGGTCATGTGTATATAACATGCCTATATAACATTCTGGAAAAAGCAAAGCTAGGATGAAAAATGGGTTTGATTGGGTAGTATAAGAAAAACTGGGGGATAGTGGGACTTTGTCTTGAGGTGTCAGTGATAACGACTCCTCCATCTGTTAAAACTCTCAGAACTGTGCACCAGGAACGAGTGAATTTTAAACAGATTTTAAAATGCTTATTATTAAAAAGTTAGCCCTGAGAGCTAATAAAAGTTTTTATGTGAAATTAAAAAACAATACATGATTAAAATGAGATTTTAAAAGTATTCCTAAGCAAAGGTTAGAAAAGCATTATCAAAATGATAAGAAGAGATTAGTAATCTTGGTGGGATTTTAGGTGATAGTTTTTCTTTATTAATTCTTACAAGCTTTATTTCCTGGGTCATTTTTTTTCTGTTTTGCATTTACCAGGTCGCAGAACTCTCGCTGTAATCACGAAACTGGATCTCATGGATGCGGGTACCGATGCCATGGATGTGTTAATGGGAAGGGTTATCCCCGTCAAACTTGGAATCATTGGGGTAGTTAACAGGTTAGCAGTCAAGAATGAGATGAGATTCGCAGCATTTTCATTTCAAAGCAAATCTGAATTTTTAAAATCAGTCTGACATGGAACAGTGTCCCTATTTTTCCCCCTTTTACTCTAATCTTGGTACTGCTAAAGTATTCATTGCTCTAAAGAGAGAAAAGAGATTCGTGAAAACCTCTTGTAGACAAGTCTTCAAAGTAAGCAGTGCCACGAAATGGGAGGAAACTTAATAGCTAGGCTCGAAATATTCCAGCCTATTATGTTACGTATGAAGATGACACTGGATGAGGGGGGCAAAGTATTATGTAATTTATACCCAATCAAGAAAGTGTTTTGTTAAGGTGGTAGGATCTTAATAGACTGGTTTAAACTCCTGGCATTAGTGATTCCATATAATTGCCAGGAGGTGACTTGGAGAAATTTTATTAAACATACCCTAATTATAAATAGCTGGTATTAAAAACTGTGGAAAGAACAGGGTGTCTAATTATGTTTTAGATACTCTAATGTGATCAATTTTCAAATGGTATCTCTTTTAACCCTTATTACAACATCCCCGAGGTAGGAGTTGATGTCTATTTTATAAACAGAAAACTCAAGTTCTACATTTAACAAAGCCACATGACTGGTTAAAGCAGGGCTAGTCAAGTGAAGACCCCTCCTAGCACAAAGCCTCAAGAAAAGTCAGAAGCACTGAACTGGCCATGTCACTCACAAAGGAGATAGAACATGGGTTTAAGTGATACCTAATTTTTGTGTCTCAGACCTTTTAAAGTTAAAATGTTTTTATTAAGTGATATCTAAGATCCATTATGGCTGTCTGCTTCTATTCGTATGTCTTCCTGGCCCATCCGCCCTCCAGACCGTCTTTGTAAATCCCACTGTTGGTCCTTTCAGGCGAACAGGTGGTGCATGTAACGCTGTTTCATTTGTGGGTGGCTGCCATTCAAGTTAACTTACTTACTTTTGCTAGAAGTTAGTTGCCTGCCCGCAGACAAAATGTTTTTTCACACGTCCGTCCTTTCTACTTAAGAGGGCACTTACAACTGTGGTCAGTGATAAGGAGGAGGCCTGAACTGCTCAGCCTTTCTTACAAGTCACATGGTTTGAATTTTGGCTGACCTACTTAAGGTGTGACCTTTGGTAAACTGGTTAATTGCCCTGAGTTTAGGTCTCTACTATAAAATGGGATAATTCCTACACATAGAATCATTGTGGGAATTAAATAAAATGGTCCAGGTTCAGCATTATGAACAGTGCCTGGTACTTCCATGTCATCATCACCACCATCATCATCTAAGGTGCATAGAGGACCACATGGACTTCAGCTGAACATTTTTTTTATTTTTCAACTGCAGGAGCCAGCTAGATATTAACAATAAGAAGAGTGTAACTGACTCAATCCGTGATGAATATGCTTTCCTTCAAAAGAAATACCCATCTCTGGCTAACCGAAATGGAACAAAGTATCTCGCTAGGACTCTGAACAGGTAATGTTTTTTACCCCTTGGAAAATGATGTTTTTTTGTTTGCCAGTAGGTGTCTGAGACCTTTCATTTTCAGTTCCTTATATTTTCATAATGTTCTTGCATGTCAACTTCCCTTTTTGTTTCTTGTACAGTAGGTTCTTGTACTGTAGATGTCTGTTTCTATTGGGGTGGTTGGTATTAAATTCATGTAGTCTAGGAATGCTAGAGCGAATTTTAAAATGTCTGAATTATGACATTCGTGAGAGTCCATTTACTTTTGCCAATAGTTCTAGATAGCTGATGACTTCAGTTACACTTTGGATTTCAGGAACTGCATTAAAATTTATAATTTTCATGTAATCTGTTCTTAATTTAGCATGTCGTTTATTCCTATTCATAAAGGTAATTTAAACTATATACCTTAAATTCTGAATACTTAACAAATGGTAGAAGGACTGGAATACCTTTCTAGATAATTTATAAATGAATGAAGTTAAAGCTGTTTTTACTTTTGTCGTATTCCCTAAATAAATTAAAGGCTGATGGACTTGGATCATAGTAAGATTTGCACTATTCTGAGGACCCATTGTAAAAGATAAGTCAGGAACCGAAATTATGTAGGTAAAATTGGATTGAGTAACTTACTTTCCCTGAAGTAATTGCAATAATTTAAAATAATTTTCTTCAATTTGTTATTTGTTCTCTAGCAACTGCTATAATTTGGTGGGTTCAAGGTGAATGTAAAAAGTATTGACCAAGACAGCTTCCTTCATGTCATTTTTTTTCAGACTTATTACCCTCTAAGATTGCATCATTTCCTGCCAAGACATATTATTTGACAGGTTTCCCATTATTTGCATTTTTAAAATTTGACCTGTTTGGTTCTTCAAAATACACAATTTAACTTTAAAACCCTTCCTTTTTTAACCTGTGTTAGGTTACTGATGCATCACATCAGAGACTGCTTACCAGAGTTGAAGACAAGAATAAATGTTCTAGCTGCTCAGTATCAGTCTCTTCTAAATAGCTATGGTGAACCTGTGGATGATAAAAGTGCTACTTTACTCCAGCTTATTACCAAATTTGCCACTGAATATTGTAACACTATTGAGGGAACTGCAAAGTACATTGAAACTTCAGAGCTGTAAGTAAGAAATTTCTCTGTCAATTTGGCTACTGGATTGACAGGTTACTTTATCTTTTGATACAGTGACAAAGGTACTCCGAGATTATCTGACTGATTTATTACCTGTAAAACAGGAATATTATTTTGTAGAAATGGTAGGATGATATCTGATGTATGTTAAAATGTAAAGTACAATAAAACTTTCAGATATTTTTTTCTAAGACTTTAATTGATAAGCACTTAAGAATATTTCATAATTTAACTTTTAAAATGCTTGTTGTGCCCTGGCTGGTGTGGCTCAGTGGGTTGAGCATGAGCCTGTGAACCAAAGGGTCGCTGGTTCGATTCCTAATTGGGGCAAATGCCTGGGTTGCAGGCCAGGTCCCCTGCCACACGAGAGGCAATCACACATTGATCTTTCTCTCCCTTTCTCTCTCCTTTCCCCTCTCCCTAAAAATAAACAAATCTTAAAAAAATAAAATAAAATGCCTGTTGTTTCTTTAATATGCACTATATAACTTCATGAAAAAATAAGAAAATATAGATAAGAAAAAAGAATAAAGCATAAGGACAAAGTTACTTTTAATTCCATCATCCAGAAATAAGACCTGCTAATTTTGGCATTAACCTAGCTTTTCCTATACATCTATAAAATATAAATATGCTTGTATTGCCCATCTTTAACCCTTTCGGTACGAGCGCTCTTTCCACCGCGACACTCCCGCTGTACGAGGTGAGCCATTGTGAGCCATTGTATGGGCGCCGGATATATCCGGCGCTCGTCCACACAGGTCATCAGATGGGTGCCGGATATATCCGCTGCTCATACCGAAAGGGTTAAAAACAAGATGCTATATGTTATTTTGGAATCATTTCTTAAATCAACATGTCACAAACAATATTATACATTTGTAATATCAATCTTAAGATTTACATAGAATTTTATTTTTTAGATATCATTTGTTGAATCAGTCCCATTCTATTGATAGTTTGCTTTCAGTTATACGCAGATATAAACAGTGTTGTAGTGACTGTCTTTGAGACGTGTATCCAAGTAAGCCCTTAGGATAAGTTCTTAGAAGTGGAATTACTAGATCAAAGGATATAACATCCTCAAAGTTTCTTATTATTGTCATACTATTAATAGGTTTACTGTTTTATTATTTGCAGTCTATAACAATGTCCATTTCTCTAAACTCTATTAAAAAAATCTTTCTTTTGAAATAATTTAGACTTCTGGGAAGTTGCAAATGAACCTACAGAGTGGTCCTGTTAACCCTTCACCTTATCTTCCCAGTGTTGCCATCTTGTATGACTGTAGTACAATAACAAAATGAGAAAGTAAATTTGGTACAAGTCGTAGGTCTTACTCATATTCACCAATTATACAAGTATTTGCATGTGTGTGTAGTTCTGTGTATTTTTTAAAATGTAGATGTTTCTACTTTTTTTAAAGATTTTATTTATTTTTCGAGAAAAAGGGTAAGGGAGGAAGAAAGAGAGGGAGAGAATCATCAATGTGTGGTTGCCTCTTGTGTGCCCCCTACTGAGGACCTGGCCCACAACCCAGGCATGTGCCGTGACTGGGAATTGAACCAGCTACCCTTGGGTTTGCAGGTCGATACTCAATCCACTGAGCCACACCAGCAGGACATGTTTTTTTTAAAGATTTTATTGATTTTTAGAGAGTAAGGGAGGGAGAAAGAGGGAGAGAAACAATGTGCAAGAAACATGGATTGGTTGCCTCTCACACACCCCCAACTGGGGACCTGGCCTGCAATGCAGACATGTGCCCTGACTGGGAGTTGAACCAGCGACCTTTCACTTTGCAGGATGATGCCCAACCCACTGAGCCACACTAGTCAGGGCAGTTCTGTGTATTTTTTTGTGACCCTAGTGGCTATTTTTGTGATTGAACTCTAAAATGATAGACTACTTAACAAACTAATTGTTGAATGGTTATTGTATGTATGGCATATTGAGGAAAAGAAAGGTTCCTAAGATGAGCCTTAAAAGAGTTTAGTGAGGTAGGTCAAGGTAACATGAGGCTTGATTAGATGGCAAAAAGGAGTATAATCAAGTATTTTTTATTCATGTACTTCTTATTAAATATAATACATAGCCAGAAACGTGCATATAACATACATGGAGTTTTATACGTAGGTGATAAAGAAACTCTGTGATCACCTCATCAAGCCTTTAGAACACTGAAGAGAGAACCATGAACTTCTTTCAGGGACTAAGAGGGCTCCCTGGTTACCATGCATTTGTGTTGGGCCCTGAATAGAATTGGGAAGGCAGTAAGTAGAAGGGGGTTTCAGGCTGTGGAAGAGCGAAGGACAGTCCAGGGTGTGTTTAGAGAAGAGCACGTAGAATGATGGGACGTAACAGGATGGCAAGGCATGAAAGGTGTGTAAGAACAATGTTGTGAAAAGTCGGTTATCTTTAGAATTTAGAGAACTTCCTACTGCAAAAAATACTTTTGGTCAGAGGAGTAACTGTTTTAGAAGTATAATTCTGGTCATTATGAAAATTATTTGAAAAGGGAAAAGTTGGAGGCAGAAAGACCAGTTACTGGTAATTTTAACCGTTTTTAAGTGTATAATTCAGTGGCATTCATTATATTCACAATATCGTACGACCATTAAATAGTGTCTATTTCCAAAATTTTTCATCAGCCCAACAAAAACTCTGTACCCATTTAAGTAATATTTCCTTGTTCTCCCCTCCCCTAGCCCTGGTAGCCTCTAATTTACTTTCTGTCTCTGTGAATATGCCTGTTCTGTATATGGGGAATCATACCATAAATGTCCTTTGGTGTCTGTCTCACTTCACTTAGCATAATATTAGACTTGAACCTAGACTATTCTAAGGAAGTAGTGAATAGCGATGGTGAAAATAGAAAGGGATTATTTGGGGAGACATAAAGGCATTTGTAGAATTCATCTGCACTTAATAAAAGATAACACTAGCATTTCTAATCGTTAAAATAAGAAATACAAGATGCCTAGTAAGTAGCCATTTAATTTTTTTAAAGGAGGAGTAGGCAAACTGTAGCCCATTCGTTAAGAATGATTTTTTTGTTTTTGCATGGTTAAAAAAATTTTAAACAAATTCAAACTTTAGTATGCCTAAGTTTTACTGGAACATGGCTATGCTTGTTTACATATGATATATGTCTGCTTTTGTGCTCAATGGTGGAGTTAGCTGAGTGGAAGAAAACTAGGGCAGAGAACAGATGCTTAGTAGTTCTTAGAACTGATGTTTCCTGGCAGAACAGTTACTGTGTGTGTGAGTGTGTGAGAGAGAGAGAGAGAGAGAGAGACAGACACGGAGGCGGGGGTTGGGGTGGGAATAGAGAAAGAATTCTTTTAATGAAATGACTCCTTTCCCCATTTAAGACAAATATCAGAGAAACTGGTTCACAGTGGAGTTGAGGACACATGGAAATGGGAACGGTCTAAGTGTAACTGTTTATCTGAGACTTTCTCAGACGCTCAGTCAAGCATAAAGCTTACAGAAAGACTTGTACCTGGCAGCTTCTTTTAGTAATACTAGACACCATACACTTCATTGTCATTGCCTTGCAGGTGCGGTGGTGCTAGAATCTGTTACATTTTCCATGAAACTTTTGGAAGAACCTTAGAATCTGTTGACCCCCTAGGTGGCCTTAACACTATTGACATATTGACTGCCATTAGAAATGCTACTGTAAGTATGTTCAAGTCAGAATTTTTTGAAATGAGGTTAAACCTTTGTTTTTTTAAAACCCGTATTGTACAGCTTATTCTTTTGCACTCATACATGAAATTGGGAAACATTTTCATGGAAAAAATGATTTATTTTAACCTTCGGGAAGAACTAAAATTATATGCAGCTATAAGAACTCGAAATTGAACTTTTTTAGGGTCCTCGTCCAGCTTTGTTTGTGCCTGAGGTTTCCTTTGAGTTACTGGTCAAGCGGCAGATCAAACGTCTAGAAGAGCCCAGCCTCCGCTGTGTCGAGCTGGTTCATGAGGAAATGCAAAGGATCATTCAGCACTGTAGCAATTACAGCACACAGGTAACTGAGAAATGCAACAGGCTTCATGCAGATTAAGTAGTAAAGGACATGAGGTAGCAGTTTCATGGGGCGGGGAGGGGAATACATTAAATAAAATGGGCTAAAAGTTAAAATAAAGTTCCCTATCTAAAAGTGATTTGACATGATATACTTAAATGTAGCTTTCAAATCTAATTCAGTATTTTCAGTGATTATTTAATTTCCCTTTAAACAAAATAGACTGTTTTTTCTTTCTTCTCCCATAATAGGAGCTTTTGCGGTTTCCTAAACTTCATGATGCAATAGTCGAAGTGGTGACTTGTCTTCTTCGTAAACGGTTGCCAGTCACGAATGAAATGGTGAGCTCCTCGTCCATAGGTCGTCCCCGTAACTGCCGCACAGCGTTATGACTAGAGTTCAGGCGCAGTGTTTCCCAATGCACTGGGAAGGGAGAAGTGGATTTCCGTTTTATTTCAGAGGAAACTTCAGTAATTCTGATACAAAGTGGATTTTTCTTCATATTTTAATCATTGTTAGTCTGCAGCCAGCCACAGGTTTTCATAAGGGAGTTATTGAGATTTGTGACTAGCTTTGCTGTTAATGTTGCAACACGGATCTAATGGTGAATTAGTTTTATCTTTAGCTCCAGTAAACTGGGCTTCATAGTGAGCTCTTATTTTAACTCCGATGTACATCAAGATAATTTGGCCACTTCTATACTTTGCTTATGTGATGACCTAATACTTTAATATCATGGTTACTTACTTTTGGGTGTTGCTGCTGTCCTTAAAAATAAAAATGCTGCAATTTATCCTCTTGTCTCTAATTGTTGGCTGAGGTTTCTTTTTTGTTTTCCTGCCATTGGGTCTCTGGGTCAGGATGGTGAGCCCCAGCGGAGGTTTATTAAGAGGACAAACCATCCTTGGAAGTAGAGGGTGTTAAGTGCTGCTTCTCAGCAGTCATGACCCCCAGAGGCTCTCAGGCTGTACCTGCTCGTGTCAGGACAGTCGCTGAGTTGCATTTGAACAGACCCTTTTCAGCTGGTTCTTGACCTTCCAGGGCTGTTCTGTTATGAAGAAGTTATTTTAATCTCTGCAGTGTTGGTGAAATTAATTTCAGCTTTCCTTTTTGATTATTGTCCACTAGGATTTTGAACCACATGTAATATATAAACTAGGTGCTTCATAATTAATGTTACTCAGTCATTACCTCAGATCTTTAAATGTGTCCTTCACCTAAAGTTAACGTCTTTATATTTGCTTATGAGATGTTTCCTTAATGTTGAACCTAACCTAAAACTTTGACATGGAATAATGAATGATCTGAGGTTTTAATACCAAACATGCAACAGCTTTGGAACTTGGATTTGCATAAGGTAGATAAGGTGGTAGATCTTATCTACTACCTTAATGTCATTTCCCCCCTTAGAAATTCAGTCTCAGGTGCTGAAATAGAATAGTTCAAAAGAGAGAGCAGATTATTACAATATTTGGCATAAGATTTATCAGTTTGGGTATAATTATCATGTTTATTTAGGCATCAGTTTCCTGTACTGCCTTATTTAGAATTATCTGTTTAGTAAGTGTAATATACAGTTTCCTAAAGTAAAATTTGGATGACATACTTTTGTATATAGCCTTATTTTATTTTTTCCCTAGGTCCATAACTTAGTGGCAATTGAACTGGCTTATATCAACACAAAACATCCAGACTTTGCTGATGCTTGTGGGCTAATGAACAATAATATAGAGGTAAATATAATTTGAATTATCTTTTTTGAGAAGAAAATCTGTTGCAACTCAGTTTTATCAAATATATTGAGCATGGGATGACTATAAAACATACATGTACCATATTATTGTCTGTTATATGCTAAGAAGTATACCAAAGGCATTATATTTTTAAATTTGATTCTCAAAACCACCTGGATAGATTTTCTGTTCATGAAACTATAACTCAGACTCTGCTTATGAAACTCTTAACTCAGAGAATCTGGGATTCATTTAGTATTGAAGGACTGCCTGGCTCCATTTCTAACTGTTGTTGCGGTTTACTCAGGTTGAAGTGCTTAAAATAGTGTTTAAAATTGTTTTCATTGGGCTCTGAAAGCTGTGAAGGAGACATTCTAAGAATTACCTACATTATAATAAATTTGGAAAAGTAGAGTACTCTTTACTGGGGTGGCTACATTTCATGGATCTTTTTTTTCCATTTGAGGTTAATGGTGCAAATTTCATAAAATCTCAGATGGAGCCAAGGCTGGTGGATAGAGCAATTTATCTGATGCTATTTTTTCTCTGCCGCTTTTATCCAAGAACAGTACATTTTTCTGCTACTCCTTAATACAGTAGGACCTCAGAGTCCCCTTCTATGTCAAATTTCCTCTTGTGCATATGGATGGAAAGAATATTGTAAACATGGAATTTGGGAACTGGAAGGGACCCTGGGTTATCGACTGCAACCCTTTGGTTAAACTAACAGATGAGGAACCTGAGACCCACAGACGGTAACAGCTGTTGCTTTAGTGCTTATTTTGCTGGGCACTGTTGGAGGAAACAAGCGCCTTCTCTTTAACAGGTACAGGGAACTGTTTGTTAGCTACATAGCTGAAGGAAAAAACCTAAAATGCACACAACTAAGACACTTAACGCTCGGAAAGGAGACTAGCTAACAGTTACATTAAAATTAGCGTGTGGAGGCTGTCTTAAGGTGATGATTCACTTTTTGTAACACTGAGACCAGCTTTATGGAAAATTTTGTGTCTGGAAGTTTTTCTAATTACCAACAAGGTCATTCATGATACGACTTTTTAGATCATTATTTTTCTACAGATGAGTATGTCTCTGGTTTTATTGACCCTGTGCCAAAGAACTTTATGTGAATGTGCTCATGTAATCTTTACACGAACCTGATGAGGGCCGACAGTTGGTGACCTGTGCAGTTAACAAGGCCAGGAAGCCAGGACTGCTGGGCTCCAGGGCCTGCTAAGGTCTTCACTGCTTGCTGACAGATTAGGGTGAGAAGTTCTGGGCTTTGGGTTTCCCTGTCTTTTGCTTGTGTCCCTCTTCAAAATGTTCATTTTATCATGTTAACTTTTTATTCTGAAGATAGTTAAAATCCATATCATCTGCTGTATTTTTTATCATTGAATTATCTTCCATGAAAAAAATGAAAATGAATCCAATTTTATTCAGAAAGTTTTATTAACTATAAAACATCCTTGTGAAGCTTTATTAACTTAAAACTTTTTGCAAGTTTGAGAGTATTCATGAAATGC
Organism: Macrotus californicus; assembly: GCA_007922815.1. Lineage (NCBI taxonomy): Eukaryota > Metazoa > Chordata > Mammalia > Chiroptera > Phyllostomidae > Macrotus > Macrotus californicus. Next base: position 19,335 of record VMDR010003971.1, on the reverse strand, counting down.
TTTCTGCTTAGGAACAATTTTTAACTAAATGCTTTTCTACTGTATTTGATGTTGCCCGAGAGTCATTTTAATACTTACATCCTTGTATTTCCACAATCTTGCACCGCTCATGGTGCTTACATATAGTAGGTTATTCAGTACCTGTTGATTTGAACTTAACAGTTTCTTTAGCTGCCTGAACTAGAGTTACTTTGATAATATTAGCAAACTAGAAGAGGTGGGCAATTGGCCAGTTTGTTAAATTAGCCAGGTTACAGAAAGGACTGTCAGTTTTCAGTACTACATTTGTATCCTGAGATGGTTCAGGGTATAGAAAGTGGAACATTCTTACGGCCTATGCTTCAGCACAGATATTTCTAAAACTTAACAGTTGTGTGTGTGTGGGAATGGGGACTGTAACAGAAGGTGTCTAAGTAGGAGTGAATTTTAAGAGGTTTTGCTTCTTAGTTTTCCATGCTCTCTGCACTTTCATTCTGCACAGTATGCTACAGACACAGACACATTTATGTGGGGAGTTTAAGTCAGCGGTTCTGGAAGGGAAAGGCCAGCGCCTTTCATGAGCTCTAGCCCATGGCCCTCGTTTCAGAATCCCTGTAAAGGGGGAGCCACTGTTACTAACAGTTGCATTGTATCCCTCCGGTGTGTTGGGGCAGAAAAAAGATTGAGCGGCATTGGGTTAAATGATTTGTTTTAAAATCAAATTATGGCATGTGTTCCAACAGTGACAGGATATAGTATTATTCCAGTCTTCAATTAAGCTGAACATTTTTTAGTAGGCTCGTATCTCAACACTCTGATGATCACTTTTGTTTTTGCTCGGTTGTGTTTTACAGGAACAAAGGAGAAACAGGCTAGCAAGAGAATTACCTTCAGCTGTATCACGAGACAAGGTAAAAAAAAGTGTTTTTAAAGCATATTCCCATTTTGCAAAGATGGATTGCTAAGGCTCAGAATATTACTCACTCCTAGGAGTAACTTTTGTCTTTTTCTCCCTTTAATGTTCCACTGGAGCTATTTCATTGTTTGAGTAAAGGTATGCAAGTGTAAAAACAGGCTTTGAATAATTAAAAGGTAATTGGTATTTTAACAGAGAACAGGCTGTAAAGAGGGGAGGAGGGTCGGGGAGCTCAGTGAAGAAGGTGAAGGGATTATGAAGTACAAATTGGCAGTCACAGAATAGTCACAAGGATGTGAAGTGCAGTGAAGGGAATATAGCTAGTAATACTGTAATAACTGTGTGTGGTGCCAGGTGGTACCGGAAATGTCAGGAGTGGCGGGTAACACTTTGTTAAGTATATAACTGACCGTATGCCGTACACCTGAAACTAATACAACATTGAATGTAAAGTGCAATTGAAAAATAAAAAATTAAATAGTATTTTTAATGCATAGAGGTAGATTTTAAGTGTCCAACCTTATTTTAAAAAAAATTCAGCGACTTTTATCAATTTTGTAAATGACTATTATAAACAAGAGGCTTTTTTGGAGAGGGAGCACAATATGTACATAACAGGTCAATACCTGTAACAGCTGCACGTGTTGTTTCTGTGTATAAAAATCCATTACCTCAAATTCTTTACCAGAGGAGATCTTACCAAATTCCAAAAGTAAAACTGAAGTTTTGGGGTTTGGATTTCTTAGGTATTCATCTGAAGAGAGCCTTTAACAAAGGTGACGTTAGTACAGGAAATAAGGCAGACTGAGCATTAATTTTATGACCCGTGATTACTTTTATTTTTCATGTTACTTCACTACTTTGATACAGAAGGAAAAATTCACATCTATAGAATGTTTCTGAATGCATTTTGGCATCCTTGATTTTTTCCCCTGCATTTTTTGCCTTTAGTCTTCTAAAGTTCCAAGTGCTTTGGCACCTGCCTCCCAGGAGCCCTCCCCTGCTGCTTCTGCTGAGGCTGATGGCAAGGTCTGTTCTGATTATTAATCTAAGCCTGCATGCCTAGGTGTTTGGTGCTCCATGATCATCTGGAAACAATATGTGGAAAAATAGAATATTAATATGGGCTATATATAACAATGTATACTTATACATTTTTGACATGCTTTTGCTTATAATATAAAAGATGCACACAGAAAAAGAAGTTAAAGAGGAAATTATTCTGCACTTTTTGAATTTCAAGCCATTGATACTGAAATTTTGCTTTTTAAACTGCATGTTTTAACATATCTTTTAACAGTTAATTCAGGACAGCAGAAGAGAAACTAAAAATGTGAGTCTCTTGTTTCAGAATGGCAATGTCGGTACCTTTGGTTCTCACTGAGACACTGTTTCAAAACCATTCAAGAGCCTGTCTGTACAGTGGCATCTGACTTGTCTCCGTTGTGTTTTTAATGTTTCTGTTATGTAACTAACCCCTTTAAGATAGCATTAATTCTAGTTTTAGCATTGTTTTAACTAGGAATAGGCTTTCCCACTGTTTTCTGTTGCCTTCAAGAATAGTCTTGAATTAATATTTTGGTAGGGAATTAAGATTCCAAAGATGGAAATTGTACTTTTGGACATTTCCTCTTTAAAGGTTCTGAGATCGGCCCAGCACTGGTGGAAACTCCCCTCAGGCTTCTTTCTTGGGCTCCCGTTCAGTTTGCACTCGTCCCTGTGTGTGTAGCTTGACATGAGCCTCAATAGCTCACGCACATGCCAACGGGGGCTGAGAGTTTGAGACTGTCGTTAATTCTTAACCTTTTCAGGGGAAAATTAATAACCTGTACATTTCTCAGACCCATTCTTGTTTTTTTTTTTCTGCCATTTTCCTTTCCTTATTGTCCAGATGTAAGGTTCTGAACCTCAAACAAAACCTCGTGAATGTCTTGTCTTCTCTCGGCCCACTGTGCTCAGACCTTAGAGAACCATCTAAATCGCTGCTTCAGTGTCGTTGCACTCATGTCGTCCCTTGCACCTTTGTTATGTCATTCACGTGTGGTTCACAGGCACCTAAAAATTAATGTGCACATATACTGCCTATGTTTAGATAAAGCTCATCTGAACTTGCAGACTAATTTAGGCCAGAATGACACCCCAAACGGACATTTTTAAAGCAATTGCCATGCTACTCTTTTGTGAAGTTTATGTAAGCCATTTTCATTTCTGCCCATAAATTTTAGATGTGCTCTTTATCCATTTTAGAGTATAAAACCTTACAGTGCATCTGGTCTCTTAAATGTTGATGAATTACTGTTTTTCATTATCCTGGCTTTTTTTCTTCCCAAGGAAATTAAGAGTAACAGATATCCTAGAAAAGGAGGTGAAAAGCAGTCTGGTTAGTGGCAGTACTAGATGTCTCCCAGCAGGTGGTTCTCTGCAGTATCTACATTGAGGGAACTGGTGTTCATGTCACAGTTCACATTTTAGGCAGTTTAATGTCACCATTGCCTAAATATCATGAGTATATTCCTGTTTCTTTTATTAAAAAGTTTCTCTTATCCAGTGATTCTTTTTTTTGACTAAATGTAAAGTAACTTGAGTTCACAGAACTTTTGGCGAGATTACAGTTCAACATTGTTTAAGGTAACTTTGAAGGATTTAAGCTCAGCAGCACTTGTTTTTCCTTGTGCTTGTAGTGAGTAGTCTCGTTTTTAAGGGCATCTTACACTTTTTCTACAATCTAGTGTTAGAGTGTTTGGGAAAAAGGAAAAACTTGAAAAGCTAGCAAATGTTAAAGACAAAAGGAAATAAATAATATTGGTGGAAGCTTTGCAAACATTTTATAGTAGAATCTTTTAGTTTAGATAGCCCAGGGTTCCAGCTACACATGCCACCTCATCTCTTTCCCTGTCACAACTCCTGCTGGGTACTAGATGTTCTCCTTGACTACTGTCAAAGAAAAGAAACTTTGTTTAGTTAGATTTGATATGGTTGACAGAGATTTTGGAACATCTGATTTTTGTTTTTCAGGTTGCATCTGGAGGTGGTGGGGTTGGAGATGCTGTTCAAGAGCCAGCAACAGGCAACTGGAGAGGAATGCTGAAAACTTCAAAAGCAGAAGAGTTATTAGCCGAGGAAAAGTCAAAACCAATTCCAATTATGCCAGCCAGTCCACAAAAAGGCCATGCTGTGAATCTACTGGATGTGGTAAGCCATGGGAATTTGGCTAAGGACTAACAAGATAACCAAATTACTAGGAAAACCCTACAAAAGACAAAAGGAACTAAAAAGTAATGTTTTTTCCTCCTCACTCTACTTAGCCAGTTCCTGTGGCACGAAAACTATCTGCCCGTGAGCAGCGAGATTGTGAGGTTATTGAACGACTCATCAAGTCCTATTTTCTTATTGTCAGAAAGAACATTCAAGACAGGTTAGTAGTACATAATACAAATCAGACTATGGTACTGCTGGATGATTCCATAATCTGTCTTGAAGTATGCATTTTAAGATTTTGGGTTTTTATTCTAAATCAAATCGATCATCTTAATTGTTTTGTTTTGCAGTGTGCCAAAGGCAGTAATGCATTTTTTGGTTAATCATGTCAAAGACACTCTTCAGAGTGAGTTAGTAGGACAACTGTATAAGTCATCCTTATTGGATGATCTTCTGACTGAATCTGAGGACATGGCACAGCGTAGGAAAGAAGCAGCTGATATGCTAAAGGTATTGTGATTTTTAAAAAATTTTCACACCTGGGCTGTAGATACAAACATCTGTTTTTTAAAATACATTTTAGTCCTTGGATATAGCTATAGTTTTCATATGATGGCTGATCTTTTTCTGTTGGTATTTGACTAGATTCAGGATGGATGTTGGTTAGTATAAATCAACCACATGCTAGAGAGATTACCCCACATATTTAGATTCTTTGATATCATAAACATGAATTTATAATTTTTATCTGTAATGCAGGCATTACAAGGAGCAGGTCAAATTATTGCTGAAATCCGAGAGACTCATCTTTGGTGAAGAAAACTACACAACACCGAGACTTTGCTGAGTTGAAAGTTGCTAGTTACTGCCTACTTGAGTAGATTTTTATTTATGAACTCCGGTGTATCGCAATGGTATGAATCTGCTCACACGAAGACTGGCTATAAACTGAAAACTGTACTCTGTATTACAGAATGAATTACACATTTAATCCAAATAATAAATGGCCGTTTCTAAAGTTTTCCAGTATATATAAAATATATCAAGTCTGTCTTATGACAGTTTCATTTGAACTTAAAAAAAATGTTAGTGTTCTTGTTGTACAAGCAGTCTGCCTGTGGATAAGATGACCTGTGTAACCTGTTAGTCTTAAAGCTGCTGCCATAGTCCCTCAAGAAGAACACGTGGAGACATTTCATACAGCTGTACTGCATGCACTGTAGAAACCGGCCTGGCTTTGAAAGATTGGGGTTGACAAGTTACTCACATAATCACTGTATTCCACCTGTCCTTGGATTTAGTTTTATCTCTGCAAACTTTGATGTGTTAGTAAGAAAGCTGGATGCACAAGAGGATCTGTAACTGACGATGATGCGGTGTGCATAATGTGTGGCTACACAGCCCTTCCACGCCTGGGTCCACATTACCCTAGTGCATTAAAACATTTGATTCTTACTTAAACCTAAAGGCATGAATTACATTTTCCTCTACTAAAAATAATCATCTAGACTTGATCATCCTAGTAATACTTGGTGATGACCAGTTCCTTTGGTTTTTCAGAGGCTCTAAAAAAAGCTCCCCTTGGTTTTCAAGTGTAGTAGTAGTTCAGGAACATCCTTAAATTGGGGCACTCACACCATGTTCCAAGGTTCACTTGGAGGTGGGACTTAAAACTAAATACTGTGCTGATCAGAGAAGTGTATCTTTTCTCTGTAAGTATTAGGTGGTAATAATAATTCCTTTTGCTTCACACCAGTAAAATACATTAGACTACAGATGTGAAGTTACTGGTGGAGCCTTATTTAAAGAAAAATGTACAGGCACACACTCACTCCTAATGGCTTACAGACTACTAAATTGCATTCTGGGATTTGAGGTTTAGAACAAATACACATTCAATTAAAATTCCTCAGGTGATTCTTGGTATATGTTACAAGTTTTAAGGTAAGGGTCAAAATCCTTACGGAATCTAGTTCCACTGCTAACCAGTAACATGTTAAGTAAATTATATATTGCAGGTAATTTTTTTTTTAAGTTACATGAATTACGAAGGACTTCTGGCAATATGAATATCCCTGTTAACTTTAGTTTATGGTACCCATGTACTAAGGAACAACAGGCTTACCAACTGATCTCAAACATGAACTGGATTCAGTCTGATATGACATGGTACTTTGGGTTAGTAAGTACACACTTTAAAATCACTTTGTCATCATTAAATATCAGCCATCCATGATTTACTTATTTCAAACATCAGATGACTACTATTTTAGCCTTTTGAATTTGTAAGGGGAAAAAACCCTTTAATGCACCTTTCTCCAGCATATCAAATAGATTTCCAATTAAATGTTGCCTTTAAAGACATGCTATGGTAAATGCACTTTCTGGTACTACACACCCTGTACAAAGAAAAACAGGCAAGAAAGGTATGGAAAGAATACTTTTGTTGGCCCTTCAACTGAGTGAAGTTCTGAAATGTGGAGATGATCTATGACATTTAAAATGAATACTTGTATGTTCTTGCTATGTAAATAAAGTTGCTGGTATGAAATAAATGACTTCTGCCTAACTTTAGTCCCAGAAAAAGGTTTAAGTTCTAGCTTTTTAACATATAGATTTAATACAGTTTATATTGTGTGAAAGTTTTATGACTTTCTTATTAGACTAACAATTCACTGAAGTACTTACTGTATTTTGCCGTGTATAATGCACACTTTTTTTGTCCAATTTTTTGAGGGAAAAATAAGGATGCACATTATTCATGGGTATAATGATTACTTAACATGGGTATAATAATCCCATGTATAATGTGCACAAAAATGTGGGTATGCATTATACGTGGGGGTGCATTTTACATGGCAAAACACAGTATTATTACAGCTCTATTTTTGTGTGTGAAGATAGTGACTTGCTCCAAGCAATCCATGTAGCGAATGGCTAGAACTTGAACATTAAAGCCATGCTTTGCCACCCGTAAAGTTTTCTAGAAGTTTTATTGTGAACCATTTTGTAAGTTGTAAGCCTTTTACTTGATCCTCAGGGAAATCGGGTGCTATTACCTTGACTTTTCATATGTGGCAACAGTTCTGGAGATTTAACTTTCCTAATGTCTATAGAACTTAACCAAGTCTTGATAACCAAAACCTTTATTTTTTTCAAATCCCTTAAATTTGACCTGAAAACTTCCCTTACCAGGAATATCTTTAGATATGCTCATGTAATTGGTGAGTTGGTAACATTACTTTTTTGGTTACTTAAGTTTTCAGTTTAATCTCAAGTTTGCAATCTGCTTGGGGGGAGAAGTTGAAATTTAAAACTGTAAGTTTCCAAATGTATAAAATATTACTACCTTAGTAACTGGAAAAAAGAAAGGTGGTATAAATTTAGTTACACGGAAACACAGGTGAGAGAGTGGCAAACTGAATTACTTTCTGAGGTCAGTTACTGACTTTAATCTTTTCTTCGAAAGGAAACTACTTCTATTGTAATTTCTAATTCCAACTGTGGCTTTATCTAACTATTCTCCTTTGTAAGGAGAACTCTATTCACTTCCTAACCAATTTCCAATACTAGATTTGCATTTCTGACGTGGATGCTAGAGGCACCGCTGGCTTTGGATGTACATGTGATACGAAAGTATCTGCAGTTCCTCATGCTACTTTTTTCATTGTTCCTCTTCATGACCAAAAAGGAGAGCAAGGAGGATAGGATTGGAAAGACGGCATTTACTGTTTCATGAAGTATGATTTTTAAAACAGAGTAGCCCTGGAAATCACAGTTTTTGATGGTAGTCCTAAATGTTTAAAGGATTAGGAAGTAAAATATGCCATCACTATACAAACCTAATAACCAACCTATGTAAATAAAGCAGTTACTCACACTGTGAGGCCTAGAGTATACTCCATTCTCTTGATTTGCATAAGTGAAGGTTAAGTTCTGGAGCCAACCTTTCACACGTCTTGATGGATAATGAATGACGGATCAGTCTGAATCAACAGAACGATGTTTTATCACAGCTGAAGCCATTTTATAACGTAGAAATTCCGTTTTCCTATTTTAAGTAATGAAAGTCCATTCTTAAGAATATGTTGTCCAACAACTAAAACACTCTCAGGATTTGTTACTTGTCTGTGATTTATGCTGACTCCGCCTTCTGTTATCATCTGATACCTAAAAATAGAAATGTTTAGTAACTAGATAAATCCAATCACTGTTGATCTCTTCCTATAAGAAGATACATCATTACTGTATTTCATTTAAATTTCAGAGGTTCTCCAGTTGAAACCTTTAGCCCTAAACTTGTTTCACATTTACTAGCTCTGCCTCCCTTTAATGCTCTTCTAGAGGAACAACTTGAAGGCATAATAGGTTTCTTGTTTGGTGGAAAAAAGAGCTGGGACATCTCTGAGCTCTTGATAGAACTGTTCAGTGGAGAGTGGTTTAAAAATGAGGTGAATTAGAATAATGGAGGATCATTTATGTTCTGGAGGGCAAGATCATAGAAAAGGAAACTCCAGGACAATGCTGCTTTTAATGATCTACCCGTAAGATACTACAAGTCCTCAATGTCATTGATAGGCTCCTAGAAACTGCAAGTTTAAGCGAATCAACACGTAACAAAACCAATCTTACCAGGGTTTCTGTGGCACATTTCTGGTCACTTCTAAATAAAGAAGCCAAACACTTCGACTATGACGTAAATGTGAACTATACATGCATTTAAGGTCAGTAAAAACAATACAATGATTTTCCAACCCACCAAGTCCAGCTGTGTGGCTGGAGCTTTTCCCAGCGGTGCAGTGTGCAAGGCAGGCACACTCCCTGCGCGCGCGTTCTCTCTCTCACACACACACACTCAGACTGCGACCATGTAGACACGCTAGTTCACCTAATGTGCACATCCTTTGGGATGAGGGAGGAAACGAGAGAATCTGGAGAAAACCCACGGAGACTTGGGGGAATGTGCAAACTCCCTACAGTAGCCCTGGCTGGAAATCTTTTCTTCCTCGCGAACATTAGGACGAAATGACATTATGTGAAGATCTGTTATTTACAGAAATCTTTAGGAAACTTGCTTATGAAACTAGAAAATCCTTTCATGTTACATTCCAAGTCTATGCAAATAAGGGCAAACTTAAAATATAAGAAAGCAAAATTTTTAGCTAATTGCAGAAACGGAAAGTCACTGATTTGATAAATTCTAGATCACTAACAAAACTTTTTGATGACCTATATAAATAATTTCATTCAGGTTATCATCAAATTCATTCGGTAAGCGTTTATAGAGTCCTTACTATGCACTAAATCTAACTAGAGCCAGACAAATGAACAGTTATGACACCCTGATTAAATTCTGTGAAGAGCTATGAGAGGCTGCTCTAGGAGCACACTGGGGAGGGGGAGGGGAGGAGGGAGGAAAGTAGGGATTGGAGATTTTTCTGAAAGAAGAGGCACCGACCAAAACTGGGAGAGTAAGTAGCAGTTATTTTCACAAACAGGAAGAGGGAACATGGGAGCAGCTAGAAGAAGGTGAGATTTCAGTAGAAAGGGCTAGAGCATGAGAGACCTTTCCACCTGCAGGGTGAATGTTGGTTTTCTCTTATCTATGTTATCAAATAAAATTAAGAAATGACTACTAGGCATGGTTTTAGCTCAACTGTAAAAGATTTAACATTTAAGGACAGACTTCTTCCTCTTAGGAAGTGTTATTTTAGGCTGTTTGCTGTAGTTTCCAGATCACATTCTACATTTTGTTTAAATGCATAAGCCAACCTTACCTAGCTTACGCTATCTAAAAAATGTCAGTATTACTGAGAACTCTGGCTAAATCAGATACAGTATCATCTTAAGTAGCAGTAAACTTTGGTATCGGTAAATAAACCACTAGAACAATTCAGGAGGAAAAAAGTTTTTCCACAGTGAGGAAAATTCTTAGAACCACTCACTGCCTCACTGTGGGGGAGTGCATGACACCACCCTCAATTCAGTGAAAATTAGGTAAACTAGCTTATTTCTTAACTTAGGTAAAATTAGGTAAATTGATATTAGGAAATCAATAAAGTGGTGTGGCAGGTGAGAGAGAGAAAATGGATATTTTCTCTGCATAGAATAACTAAGGCTCTTTAGGATAGAGGCAAAGAATCCAAAGCAATCAGGAAAGAAAAACCAACTATAATGTAACATGTCCTTCCTAATCATGAGCGTGCCCTGATAACTATCTGACTCATGCAAGAACTCCTGTAGACGGGGCACCGAGAGTCTTTGGCTAACTAACGCTTCACACTGTTTCATTATAAATGGATAAGCACCAAATACAATGCAACAATATCACGTAACTGAGGAATTTAAATAGTTTACCTGCTTCCTGAATAAGAAAATCACAGGAGGAAAAACTACACAGTGTGTAATAATAGTGTTAAGAAGATACATTGTATGCTTACTTCATTTTTAGAAATTCAGCTAATATTTTAAACAGGTTGGACAACCCTTCAACTCCCCAGGTGACGAGGACACAGACTGAATATGAGAGGGTTCCTGTGATCTCCAACTGTGACCACACCTGAGCTGACCGATCCCAGTGTATCGATTAAATGTACTGATCCCTTAAATGCAAGCCTTTTCTAAAGTTGAAGGAAAAACTGGGTTAGATTTAATAAGACTTCACAGAAAATTTAAGCTATTTTCAGCAATAAGTAATCTCACTTTTCACTTCATGCTCAGAGTAACCTAACTTCTGAGAGGACTGAGACGCCATTAAAGCACTCTCAGGAAATCACCCTCTCAGGAAATTGCTGTGAATTGTAACATTTCATACTGAATTAACTGTGAATCTGAAGGTTAAATAATCTTACCCCCGGGGACCATCTGGAATGGCATTTGCTTTGCGGCAGGTATCTAGGACGCTTGTTCCAGGGTCGAGAACTAATTCAGAAAAGGAAGCTTCTTTAAACAACTCTTTTAACTCTTGGTCGGACATGACCTCCAGTGCATCTATGCTGCTATGATAAAGGGCTTGTGTACACCTGAAAAACAGTTTGAGAAAAACACCATGTGAGTGCTTACTCAGTTCATGTTCAGTAACCAATTATGAAGTGCCTGTTATATTCTAGATGAAAAGTTTCTGAAACAGCAACATTTATCTTGTATAATTTATAAACCTAGTTCAGGATCCTCTTTCCTCACGGTAGAGAGAGGCCGTTTCAAGCAACTGAGGCACCCACTGACAGTCCTTGCTAGTGGTAAAAGACAACTCTGAAGCAGCGCAGCTCTAAATTTCTTCAAATCTATTAACTAAATAATTTCACCAAGTGTCAATTATTTGAAAAGGCCACCTTTTAGCGGAATCCAGCCCTTCTTGTCCATGAACAAGCTTTGTGACCTCTGCAGCCAGTCGCTTCTGAGGACCCCGCTTCTCTGGCTCTTTGACATGCTGCTGCATGATGTGGTCAATCTCCGGAAGCGGCAGAAAAGTGAAGAGCTTCAGGTACCTCCGGGACAAAAAAGAGATTTGTATCACATACCTAATTTTTATCTCCCACTTCCTTTACTTTTAAATTTATTTTAATTGTGAAAAATAACAAATATGCAGAAATGTACTGAACGTAAGATAGTAACATGCCACCCAGATTGAAGATATTACTATCTTGCCATCTTTGTTTCAGATCTTTTAAGTCACAAAATAACAGCCACAAAAGGCTACATCATATTCTCCTTGCCCTCAGACATAAGCACACTCCCTCCCTGTCTCTACCAGTGACCTTGCTGTGTGGCCATCCAGGACCTGTGGGTAATAAATCTTGTTTTTCAAAGTCTTCTGACGGTTGTTGCTAAGGTGCGCCTGCAATCACAGTAAGAACCACAGAGGCCAGTCCAGCCACAACGTCAGCTCTGGTCAGGGAAGTGTCTGCGGGGCTCGCCACAGGTGAGCTCACTCATTTCTAGACAACAGCATCACTGCCGAGAGGCTGAGACCCATACCACAGCAAGTTTACTTTCAACAACATTTGGTAGTGCCAATTCTATGTTTAGTCATTCTGGCGGGTATACAAATGGCATTTTATTGTGCCTTTATCTTACTTTTTTTTCTTAATTGACTAATCTCTTCCCGTTTTCGGCCTTTCAGACAGTGACGTGCCTGTTCAAGTCTCTTCTCCTTTTTCTTCTGGGCTGTCAGTCTTTTTCCCCTTGGCTTACAGAAATTCTTCATATTAATTTGAATATAAACTCTTTATCAACTAGTTACATGTATTGAAGATATATTCCCTCACCTTTAAAAATGAACTTTTGAGGAACAGATCTTAATTTTAAGTTAGTCTCATTTATCAGTCTTTTTCTGTGTCCCATATTTAAGAATCTTTTCCTATCCCAAGTCATGCAGATATTTTCCTAAAAGCTTGTCTTTTGTAATAGATTTAGGTTGATGTCTTAAATAGAATCTAAGTTAAAAAAACTCAAAATACTATGAAGTGTACATAGACACAGAGAGATTCAATAATAAAATTATATGAGCTTATGAACTTAGTTTTCCTCAGCACACTATTAAGAACTCACCTTTCTACTGAATCATCTGGCTGCCTGACAAAGAACTGATACAATTCAAATGGAGATGTGTTATCTCTGTTTAGCCAAACAGCATTGCCAGCAGACTTTCCCAGTTTTGCTCCAGTTGTACTTGTAATTAGAGGAAGAGTGATTCCAAATACATCTTCTCCAGTCAACCTATGAACAAAGAAAACCTTCATCATGCGTTTCAGGCACAGGTGGTGGTGGCTTCTAATCACTCTTCAAATTTCAGGGTTGTCTCTTGCTTCAATCAACCTCTGATTTCCTAAATCTGGATTCTCATCCCTCTTACTGCTTTCACAACACCCACTCTATTTCGGCATTTGTCATTCTGAACTGCAATTAAACCAGTGACTGGGCAAGCCTAGGGGAAGTGCTGTTTAACTAGGGCCTAGAAACGTTTAAAGGCTGGGTGGACGAGAGAGACTCGGGTAAATGGGGAGTCAGGTAGAGACACTAAAGAGATAACTTAAAGGGATTTAAAAAATGAGTAGCACATTGGCTAGCCTTGTGGTTCATCCCTCTCAAGAAAATGCCATTAAAATCTACGTTATTTGCCCAATTTCTGGAGTTGAAAATTTTTTTTGAGATGCCATTTCCTGCAGATCTCTAGAATATATTCCATACCTAATAATTTAATTCAGCCCTTTACTTCTCATTAGCCAGTTGTAATATTAAGGGTCATTACAGACCCTTAATGGGGATAAAACCAAGAAGGGCTTGAGCGAAGGACATCATTTCACAGTCCTGAAAGTGCATCGCCAGCTATTTCGTGTGTAAATTATTTGGTCCCAGGATTTCTCCTGGGTCTAAAGACGCTTACTTGTTGATGAACTCGTATCCCGACATGATATTGCCCAGCTGATCAGATCCACCCAGCTGGACCCGGCATCCATAACGCTGGAACAGGTGGTAGAAATCATAGGCCTGGAGCACCTGGTACAAGAACTCGCACAAGCTCATGCCCTCCGGGCTCTTAAGCCGAGTCTGGACGCTCAACCGGCTCAGCAGTGTGCCCATGCGGAAATGGCTGCCCACCGCCGCTAGGAAGTCCACCAGGTGCTTCTCCTGGTACCAGGACGAGTTGTCCAGCACAGTGAAGCTGCCCCATTTACGCCCATCAGTGAAGAGCTGCTGGTGATTAGCTGCCAGAGTCTGGAGCCCTTGGCGTAGGGCGTACGCGTTGCTCCTCACGCGCTCTGCGTCCAGCGCCTCGCGCTCCTTGGTGCGGCCGCTGGGGTCTCCCAGGCGCGCCGTGGCGCCTCCCACTAGCGCGATCACGTTGTGGCCGGCTCTTTGGAAGTGAAACAGGCCCAGCAGCGCTAGCAGGTGCCCCACATGAAGCGACTCTGCCGTGGGGTCGAAACCACAGTAGATGGTCTGGGGAAAGTTGCCCGCCCTGCCACCGTGGAAGAGCTCTGGGAGTTCTATCTTCGTACCTTTCTCGGGGAAAAACTCCTTGAACAAACCCCGAGCCTTCTGCACTGCCAGCAACCCCTGAACGCCCGAGTGGGCCTCACGTAGCCTCAGGGGCAAGACTTCCAACGGGCCTGGGGTACAAAACCACCGACCCCGGGAAATGCACCGCAACATGGGCGCCGCCATCTTGATGGCGGCCCGAAAGGAATGCTGGGATTCTCGCCACGACGCTTAGCGTAGGCATCCTACAAATCCGTACAGAATTAGCTTCAGTGTTTTTGTGCGCATGCCCGGGTAGAGCAGGCGGTTACTTAGTTACGGAGCCGGCGTTGTAGGCGGTAATTGGACCTCTGCTACCCAAGGAAGGATTTCGCTTCCTGTCCAGTCATTTTAAAATCTCTAAAACTTAGTTTCTTCATCCGTAATGTAGGTGTCTATTGTTATAGTTCCTACATCCTAGGGCTGTTACGAGGATTAAAGTACTTGGCACGTAGCACGCTATAAATGTTAGCTTTTGTTTAAATTTCCACGTTACAAAATTATGATGCGCAGGTCTTGTTTCTATACGAAAATTTGTCTGCAGAGCCTGTGAGGGTTTAGGAATTAGTTTAATTTCGTGGAGAGAGACGGAGTAGGTGCTGAGGCGCAAACTTCCTAATACTGATTCCCCAAGCGGATGAAAACACCTCAGTCTCCAGTATTCACCAGCTTGTCCAGGAGGTGGCAGTCTTGTCCAAGCTATAGCGAGAGAAAATTCGATATAATGAATCAGAAAGCCCTATGGTTTATTTTAAATTACAGGTAAGCAGGTGGGGCATGGCTTTAAGGTTAAGTGGATTCAAATTAGTAATCACATCGCTATAGCATTTTGCCAGGTGCTATCAGTACTCCACTGAGTAGGGACAGGGTTCTTGTTGGCAGCTGTCTGGCAGGGAATCAGCTCCAAAAACCCACTATAGATCTTACTTCTCGGACTACTTTCAAAACCAATTCTTTTAGGTTGAGTTCCTTGGGAAAAAGACTCAAACTGGAAATTTGTGTGAAGGGAGGTTATTGGGGAACAACACAGTGATGGAGTGATGGAAGCAGAGTTGGGCAGAGGGAGAAACTGAACTCCGAAACATTTGCAGAAGATGTCTCAGACAATGCCATAGGGGGCTCTGGATCTGGAATTTCCATTCCGTCATTCTGAATTGAGGCAAGAGGGCAGGCCTTTGACACTATTATTAATCAGTCATTAAATGTGTGACACCCCTAAGGAAGGAGGCAATACCTTGGGCAAGGCTTTGGCAGAAGGCGAAATGCAGAAGAGGACACAGCTGTGAGCCAACAGCACCAAAATTTTCATCAGTGGGGGGACCGGGTGACTTGGTCCTTGAGTCTGGGCCATGCTCCAAACCATTTCGTACAGGACCTGTCCACTTATTAACATTATAAAGTCATTTAACAAAATGAAATATTTTAAAAATTAGTTTCTTTGCATGTATAATTATTAGTGAAGTGGTTTATCATTGCCAAATAGTCGCTTCAATAGGATGTTTAGATAGTTATTCTACAGACTATGTAACACTGTCCCAAATGTTGAAGAAAATAAGCAGGGTGTATTCTATCTCTTATGTTGATATTCAAAATATCTTACAATTTGCGATTATAACCTGTTTATCTGCAGCCTTATTTCACACCAGTTCAGTCAGGGATGTATTTCAGTGTCTGTGGCAGGGAACTGTCTTGAGCACACAGCACCTGGTGCTTTTTGTTTAGTGCCTGACACACGGGAAGATTTGAACATTTGTAAAGGAGTATCTTTCATCTTTGAGGTTTCTGGTTAATATGACAGATAACTTATCTGTGGCTTTTACAAGTATGTTAGTAATTTTATTCCAGAAAGTATGGCTTCATATTGTGGTTTAATTGCTTCAGGGAAACATACTTTTATTTATAGAAACATGTACCTGTTTCAGCATTACTTGATGGACCTGTGCCCAGTGGAGAAAACTTCTGTGGGAAAACAGAAAATTTATATCTGACATTAGAATTTATCGTAAGGTCTTTAAAAATAGAAGTTCTCCTTGGTCTCTTCTTAAGTTTAGTTCTATCGTGAATGGGAAAAAGTCTGGCATAGAAGTTAGTACTTGGCACATAGCACATTACAAACGTTAGCTCTTGTTTAAAATTCCACATTACAAAATTGTGATGCCCCAGTCTTGTTTTTCTACAAAAACTTGCTTGGTTTCTTCTTGAGTTGAGTTATGTCGTGAACAGGTAACAAAACTGGTATAGAAGTTAGTGTCAGAGCAGGTTCCAAGAGACTAGACAGTGGCTCGGTGACAGCAACAATCATTTTCCTTTTACAATCTGGCAGGGACTATGGGGCTTTGTCCAAAAGACAGGAGTAATAGAAGGAGGTGGGACTTCTAAAACTTTGGAATCGTTGACATGGCTTACATTTTATGGGGCTGGACCCAGGACTTGAGTTTGGGGGGTAAGAAAAGGCACACAAATTGATTCTTGCTATTTTTATTGTTAAAAGTGAATGAACAGGCGCTGGCTGGTGTGGCTCAGTTGGCTGGGTGTTGTACCACAAACTGAAAGGTCGCCGGTGCCATCTCCAGTCAGGGCACATGTCTGGGTTGCAGGATCAACAGATCGATGTTTTTCTTTCACATTGATGTTCTCCTCCCTCTCTTTCTCACTCTGTTCCCCTCTCTCTAAATAAAAATGAATACAGGTTTTTAAAAAGGTAAATGAACAGGGTTCAAAAGTACTTTAGAAAATATGGTTTATCTCAAAAGTGGTAACCTGAAATTAGCTGACTTTGAATTAGGGGTACATCTATTTTGCAGTTACCCTATGTATAATAAAATGTCACATAAATATTCACTCTGATGAATAATCCCTGGTTTCCACGGTTTAGTGTTCGAAATGTAGACAATTATAAATATGCAGGTACACCTTGGAGATGTCGCGGGTTCAGTTCCAGACCACTGCAATAAAGCATATCACACGGATCTTTGTGTTTCCCAGTGCATGTAAAAGTTGTGTTCACACGATACTGTAGTCTCTAAAAAAACAATGTACCTGCTTGAATTAAAGAATACTTTAGTATTTACCAAAGAACACAGATGCATGACCCATGGACAAAGACAACAGTGTAGTGAGGGCCAGAGGGAAGGGGAGCCGCGTGGGGGTTGGCAAAGCAGGGAACAATAGGGATATCTGTAATAATGTCCATAATAAAAAAAAGAATAAAAATAAAAATAATTCACTGCTAAAAAATGCTAACCATTATCTGAGCCTTCCATGAGTTGAGGTGTTTTCAGTTCACGGAGCCACACCAGCCAGCATGGTAGCTGTGACATTCTCACCAGTGGGGACCTTCCCTTCAATCTGTAAACAAGCAGCAGCTGTGAAGCGCAATAAACTGAAGTGTGTCGGTGACGGCATTCAAAAGGCACAAAAAGAGTAAATATCAATGGTGTTTTCATTGGTCTCTCACAGGTTATGCCCAACAGTTTAAAGGTAGGCAGTCCCACTTAATTTGGAAGTGTTTATCTTAAGCATAAAACACGTTCAAATGACAGCAGCGATCTGGCTGGACTGAAACTGAGCTGCCTAAAGGTTACAGCAAAATGAGAGCAAAAGGGGTCTGAGGAATTCTGACCATTATAATCATTATAAAATATTGTTCCCACTTGTGTTTTCTCTTCTCTTGGAGCCTGGAGGTATAAGTTTCTTCTGGAAGATAAGTGATGACACAGGACGCAAAAGGAAGTGGGTACAAACAAAGAATAAAAATTGCAATTCGTTTCAGAGATTTAGGGAGAGCCTTCTTCCAACTGAAGTATTTCCACAATATTCCTATTTCCTAGTACTTGCGGAAATTTCTAAAAGCTGGTTTTAATCCTGTGTTGTGTATAATGAATAAACTAATCTCATAATTTCATCCTCTCTCATGGGTTCCCTGTTGCCATTATTTTTGAAACTCGCACCTTAAATCCTAAAGATCCTCTCACCCTGGCCATCCTCACCTGCAGCTGACTGCTCCCCTTTCATTCCGAAGGAATTCCTGCCAGCAAGCTTCCTCTGCATTAGGTGGGACGAGAGAAAACTGCTCTGACTGTCCAGGTTCATCTGCCCCTAAAACGTATTGAACTGTGATCAGTAATGCTTATCATCCTCACAAGAAAGCAAAGACCATTAAATCGGATTAAAAGTATCACTTCATGTAAGAGGTGTCTCGAAACCTAGTCTGCAGCCTTCTATTAAAGTGGCTCCCATGCTTTTCTAGCTGGTCACCATCTTAATACCCACACATTTTTAGAAGAGGTTGGTTTCCTTTAAGCTGTGGGTTATAGGAGGATATTGACCAAGAGAAAACCACATACACACACAAAAACACCAACAAGTCACTAAATGTGTATTTCCTTTCTGTACTGCAGTTTAGAGAAGAATAAACAACTGTTCTTACTTTCCTTTAAGCTTATTTTGCGGCCAGTGGAATAACCTGGAGGGCCTGCAGTTGACTTACATGCACCTGGTCACGTACTTCCATGGCTGAAGAATGTTCTGAGATAGTTATGACGTTGTTTTCCTATCCTTCATCTTCCCTCTCCATTCTGTCCTTTTTAAGCTGGTGGTGAGTTCTGTGTGTCTGTGCCTGGGGGAAGTCAGGGAGGAATGCAGAGTAAGCTGGAATCTTTTATGACTTTTATTTCCCAAAGTCAAAAAGCTAGACACAGGATAAAATTTGAGGAAATAAGCTTGGAGAAGCAGAAGAGAAAGAGAGGGGATGGGTCTTCTTGAGGAAGACCTCCAACCTGGGCAAGAGAGTGTGGGCTGTAGGCCCCATTTGTAAGAGGAGCTGTGCATTCCTCCCTGGCCTCAAAGAAATGGTCTCCTGGTCCACTTCAGGCCTGGGGTTCCTGGACTTTCCAAAGGTTCCACTGTTCCAGTTCCATTTGAGGCACGGGAGTGCCTGAGGGCCAACTGGAGGCCTCAGAGGACCAGGCTTGACCAACAAGGGTGGCTAGAGTGACCAGAATAGATTGGAGATCAGAGATTTTATTTCCTGGGCATCATGTGAGATGATTACATTTTAGTTAAAATTTGGAGAGGAAAGAGCCCAGGAATGATGAAGAAGCAATCTCCTACCATTCATTATATTATTATTAATCTATTATTGGGTTAAGGACTCAAAAGTCAGCTCATTCACTCAACAAATATTTAGTGTAAGCATTCGATGAGTCAGACACTTTTTTTTT
>VMDR010003970.1:0-65406 GCA_007922815.1 Macrotus californicus | reverse complement strand
TAATATTTTTCTTGCTATTGGAAACTCTTTGTAAACATCTTTTATAATACTGGCAGAATGTTTTATTGTTTGGACACATACCCTCTCTTACATTTCTTTTGTCATTGGACTTTTAGATTGTTTCTAGAATTTTTATTGTAAGAACTCTATGAATATTTTTGTGTATAAATTTTTGCCTGCATTTAGGGTTATTTTTTTAAGAAAGCTATCCCAGAAGTAGAATTACTGGGTTGGGGGTTTCAAACATTTATTTATTTTATTTTATTTCTAAAAATATTTTATTTATTTATTTTTAGAGAGAGGGGAAGGGAAAGAGAAAGAGAGGGGGAGAAACATCAATGTGTTGTTGCCTCTCACATGGCCCACACTGGGGATCTGGCCTGGAACCCAGGCACGTGCCCTGACTGGGAATTGAACCGGCGACCCTTTGGTTCACAGGCCGGTGCACTCAATCCACTGAGCCATACCAGCCGGGGCCAGACATTTATTTTTTTATTAATTATAAAATTAAATCTCGTTGATTGTAGAAAACTTGGAAAATATTTTCAAAAGTAGTGTAAAATACAAGTCATTCACATGTTTGGTAATTCTGGAACCCAAAGATGACTACAGTTACATTTCCTTTTAGTTTTTTTTTCTATGCACACATATAGCTTATCTATATTTAACATCATTGGGATCATAGCAAATAACTGTATTTCCCAAAATGTGACTCTCAGAACACTTACTAGGCCTGTGAGATGTGCCACAAAGTAAAAAGTAAAATGAAAACAAGGTTCTGGAGTCAAATACACTTGGGAAACACTGTAAACCGTATCTGGTCTCGGATGTTCGCATGAATAAGAACATACTAACTCAAGTCTTGCTGATAAAAACAAAATCTTTTTGTGTGTGTTTAATCTAGAATCTCCCAAACTTATTTAACTTTTTTTTAGGTAGCCCTTGTTAATGTCTTGTGGAAGTAGTGTTTACTATAACAAAAGCTTTGGGAAATGCTGAACAATGATAGGACTATCTTACTTTCTCTTGCTGTGTTAGCCAAATTGCTTTCTAAAGGTTTTTTTTTAAATCCCTGACAGTATATGAGCGAACATACAGGCTTCACAACTTCTTGGACTGCATTGGTACTTATTCTCATATTTAAAAATTCTTTCATAGCCCTGACTGGTGTGGTTCAGTGGATTGAGCGCCAGCCTGCAAACCAAAGGATCACCGGTTCAATTCCCAGTCAAGGGCAAGTGTCTGGGTTATGGGCCTGGTCCCCATTTGGGGGCACTTGTGAGAGGCAGTCGATGTTTCTCTCACACATTGATGTTTCCCTCTCTTTCTCCCTGCCTTCTCCCCTCTCTAAAAATCAATAAATAAAAATCTTAAAAAAAAAAAAGCACTGAGTTCAGATTGCAGGTACACGCTGCCTTTGTGATCTTGGACATATTAGCCTCTGAAAGACTGTTTCCTCAGCTGTAGATGATAAAATCATCCATTGTCTACATTCGATAAGGTAATGTAGGTAAAGTTCTTGTAGCAGCTACTTATTAAAGTAGCTACTTGTTAATAAACGCTCTTTCTTGTTTTTAACATACTGTGTGTTTGCCATTGCTATGGTTTTGCTTATTGTTATTCCCTAGAATCCCCTTTCCCTTTTCTCTGCCTGCACAAATAATGAGGCACTGGTTTGTTGTTATTACTACTACCTAATCTTTAGGATCCAGATATTTATGGTTTTTTAAAAAAATAGTCCTGGCTGGTGTGGCTCAGTGGACTGAGTACTGGCCTAGTTCGATTCCCAGTCAGGGCACATGCCCGGGTTGCGGGCCAGGTCCCCAGTAGGAGGGCGTGTGAGAAGCAATCACACATTGATGTTTCTCTCCCTCTCTCTCCCTTTCCCTTTGCCTCTCTGAAAGTAAAATAAATAAAATCTTATATATGTATAATTTTTTAAATTTTAATTTAAGGTTTTTGGATTTTGTTTCTTTTTTAGAGAGAAGGGAGGGAGGGAGCAAGAGAGGGAGAGAAACATTGATCAGTTGCCTCTTGCTCATCCCCAATTGGGGACCCGTTCTGCAACCCTGGCATGTGCCCCAACTGGGAATCAAACCTGTGACCTTTCGGTTTGCAGGCTGGCACTCAATCCACTGAGCCACGCCAGCCAGCAGAGATTTTTATGATTTTATGTCACTTTCCCCCATTAAACAGGGTGTGATAATTTATTCTCTTGACGTCTCTTATCAGTATGTATCATTGTCTCTTGGGATACTTAAGATACTTATATTTTTGTCTCACTTGTTTGCCTAACTTATCTGCTCTCCTGACTTAAACTGTGAACTTCCTGGAAGCGGGCCCTTGCACTTGCTCCCTGTCGCACTTTGCCTAGTGCTTCTCTTCAGGGGGCACTCAGTAAGTTGTTGTGTTTCATTAATTTGTAGTCCGGCTTCTCTGCTTTTCTGAGGCAGTATTCTTGGAAATATCCAGAGATTTCCAAATTGACAAAATCTTTTCCTTAATCTCTCTGCAGTACTTAAGACTGTTAATCACCTGCCCTTACTCAAAACTCTTGGTCTCCATGACATAGCATGGTTCTTGTTTCCTAGTCATTTTCTGTTGTTGCTGACACCATTTCTTCCTTGAGGAAAATGACCGTGACCATTTTTCCAGATCATTCCTCCAAATTGGATCTTTTTATATTTTCTCTGTGGGTCTTAGACTTGTTGGCCCTGCATTCTTCCTCAAGCTCAGATCTGTGACCCAGATCTCCTTTCTTACATGAAGCAGGTCCCAGGGATTCAGCAAACCTCTAACAATCCCTTCCGCCTAACCCTTCGGTGTTCTCCCCAAGCCTTGAAGTCTCTTCACCGCCTTCCTGCCATCCCTGAACACAGGGCCCTTTCAGTTTAAGGGAGCAGACTGAGGATTAAAAACAGCAGATATGGGGAAATAACAGCTTACAAAATTGTTATAGTTAACAGTCTCTAATCTGTAGTTTCTGGAAAATCCTGATAATCTGCCCTTGGATTTTATTTTTAGGGGTAAGAATCGCCAAACCTCTTCCTTCTCTTTGACTTTACCTCTGGATACCATCAAGGCCAGAGAATGGAATCTTGATAATATAAGTGTTCCTTTGTGACAATAGGTTATTTGTATCTCTGAGGGCTGTCAGTTAAGGTGACCATTCAAAAAGCGTCTGCCTTTTTGAAAAAAGATTTTATCTATTTATTTTAGAGAGATGGGAAGGGAGGGAGAAAGAGAGGGAGAAAAACATCATGTCTGAGGAATATATGTATTGGTTTAACCTCTCGCACGTCCCCAGTTGGCAACCTTGTTCTCAGCCCAGGCATGTGCCCTGACCGGGAGTCAGGCCTGTGATGTTCTGATCTGCTGAGCCACACCAGCCAGGGCTGCCCTTTCTTTCCTCACATTCCATCTTTACTAGCCTTAAGGCTTCAGCTGTAATCTCTGGGCAATTTACTTAAATATGTACTTCTTGTCGGTGTCCTTTTCTCCTTAATTCCATGCATATACTGCCTGTCTAGAATAGAATCACTTATTTTCACAAAATTTTCTTCTCAGGACTTTTTTGTATCAGCAGATTTTATTCTCCAAGTTTTCCACATTCAAAAGTGATATTGTAATTACTTTATTTGTGTTCTTACTACCTTTCTTTCTCACTATAATGTATGCTGCTAGGAAGCTAGACCCTTCCTTGCCTGCTTTATTCATTGTTGTATCCCTAGGTCCTGTTACAGTGTAAGTGCTCAATAAACATTTAAAATCCATGCGTGAATAAATGTTATTACCACATGCCCTACCTCCCCACAGGTACGTTGTGAAAAAGTAAGAATACATGTGAAAATCACCAATGAAACCCACAGCAGCACTGTCTCAGCTATTCCCTCTCTCATTCAGATCTTGGCCATCTTCAGGTCCTGTTGACTCGTTCCTCATGATGAACTTTCCTTTCATTTTCCTTCCAGCACCCACACAGAGCATCTAAATCAGGTCTTCTGGCATTGTGGATGTTGCTTTTGCTTTTTTCCTACCTTTATGTTACATATTTTCAGGTTAATCTTAAAGCATTGCTTTGAGATGATCTGTACTCCCTGTTGGCCTTCAGTGTTCTCCCACAATTGGAAGCTCAAGTCCAAAGTCAAGAGAAGACTGGATACCTTTCATCTTCTGACTAATTTACCTCTAGTCTCTTTTCCCATTACATACACTTTTTGTCCAAAATATACTGGATTCTTACTGTTCCCTAAAATGATACATAAATTTATTTATTCATTCATTAATTTGAATTGATTACAGTCTTTTGTGGGCCAAACCCTTTGCTTCAAAGATCAAAGACAAAGCTTCTGCTCTCAAGCAAACAAACAATTATGTTAAACAAACATTAGAGAATGATACAGGCCAAAACAGGCTGTGGTGCAAGAAGGGCAGCTTTCAACCTGTCTTGTGGTGGGTACATCAGGGAAGACTTCAGTGAGTAGTTTATACTGGAACTTGACCTTTAAAGTCCAATAGGAATTAACTAACATGACTCAAGGAAAGTCTGTTCCAGGCAAAAGCAAAAGCAAAAAGGCATAAAGAATAGAGACACCTCCCGGTGAGATTTGGGAATACTTCAGTGGCTGAAGCAGCAAGTGTGAGTAACTGGGTGCCAGGAGGCTAGAGACTGGGCGAAGAAGTCCTTTTGTGTGTGGCTCCACTTTCCATGTACTTATTCTGAGGACAACAGGAATCCAGGAAACTTTAAGTAGGAGCGTGGCTAGTCCAAGTTGTTCCTTTGCTTGTGGTGTCCCAGATGCCTGCAGTACCTCCCTTTCTGCTTTCCTCATAGCCAAGCCCCAAGCCTCCTCCTCCTGCCTAAATCCTGCTCCCCTTCCAAAGATCACAGAGGCCGTGTCCCCCTTGAAGTCCTTATAACTCACCTGGTCAAAAGTAACTTCACTCTCCTTTGTGTACCATTCTCCAAGGTGTTTAGGTTTAAAACCTCAAATAAGATATTCTGAAAACCTACAATATAACAACAATAATGGGGATTTTTTTTTTAAAGTGTAATCTAATTACCCTAACATAAATTTTCATACTGCACATTTTTTTCTAAACTTACAAATATGCGTCTTGCCAAAATAAATAAAATAAACTTACAAGTATGCATGACAATTCATGGTGTATATACGTTTTGTATTATATCACATATGATTTAAATGTTTTACCATCTTTAATGGGTGTATTATAAATCATGACTGGATGTGAATTTTGTTTTAATTTTTAGCTATTTGTAGATTATGCCATTTTTATATGATTCCCTAATTTTTTGTTTTTGTTTTTTCTGTTGGAGCTATTTCCTTATGCTAAATTCTCAAGATTGTGATAACTAAAACAAAGTGTTTTGCATTATCTTTGACTTTAATCCTATAACCTTTATCCTTCCCCCAATCACTGAATTACCAAGTGTTGTTGATTCTTTGATAACATACCTGGGATCAGTCTCTTCCTTCTGTCTCACTATTTCAGCCAGTTCTGTCCCTCACCAGGATTATTGCAGTCTTTTTCCTGACTGACTTCCCCAGTCTCCATAGTTTTTTGTCTTTTTTTTAATCTTCACCTAAGGGTATGTTTATTGACTTTTAGATAGAAAGGAAAGGAGAGAGAAACACCATGTGAGAGAGGGGATCCCTGACCAGGAATCGAACCCACAACCTTTTGGTGTATGAGATGATGCTCCGACCAACTGAGTCACTTGGCCAGGGCTCCAATGTTTTCCCTTTCCAATTCAGATTAATTGTCCTCAAGCACTGCTTTGGAAAAAAAATGAATTCATTTGACAGATACTTACTGAATGCACACCATGCACCAGATACCCAATCCCTTAATTGGCACTTTCGGGTATAAACATTTCTCCCCTCATTTACTCTACACCCGCCCTCTGACCCAGCCAAACTGGTTTATTCACCATCTCCTGAACATTACATCTACATTCCTGTGTCTGAAATTTTTTTAGAAGGAGCTTCTGTTTAGAATCCATTCTTCTTTCCCTTTTCTCAATTTTTGATTCTTTCTTCAAAGCCCCACTTCAGTCTCAGCCCTCCCTCCCTGAAGCCTCTCAGTCTTTTTCATTCCTCAGTTTCTACTCTTGTCTCAACTGTCACAGCTAAGCAAACAATATCTTCATTCTCATACGTTCACAAGATAAAAGTCTGAATTCCTTGACCTTGTTTTTAAGGCTCTCTAAGATCTGGCCCCACTTTTTATTTCTGACTTGTCTTCCTATTGGTTCCTAACATGAACTGCCTGGCTCCTCTAGTCTCCTCTGCTTTCTGTTCCATAAATACTCCATGCCATTCCCACATTCACGCCTTTCTTTGCTCATGTTATTCTTTCTCCCATCCCCTCTAGCTGTCAGATCTTACCTATTTCTTTAACACATTTTTTAGTTTTAATTTATTAATATTTGTATTTTGAACATGAAAACCAAATCATGTAACAATGTATAATATATATGTGAGGCCCATATACTTAAAAAAAACAGAGCCCTGGCTGGTGTGGCTCAGTGGATTGAGCGCTGGCCTGCAAACTGAAAGGTTGCTGGTTCAGTTCCCAGTCAGGACTTCAGCCTGAGTTGTGGGCCAGGTCCCCAGTTGGGGGCGTGCAACTGATCAATGTATCTCTCACACATCAGTCTTTCTCTCCCTCTCCTTCTGCCTCTCACCCCTCTCTCTAAAAAAATAAATAGAATCTTTGAAAAAAGAGTAACATAGGATACATACGCATATACAGGCAATTGTAGGTTTACAGTTGTTCATATGGAAAAAGACATGCAGATTATGATTATTACAATAGCTTTATGAACTCTGTATATGGAGTACTCCCAACTGTAAGCCTACTTTTGCCACACCGTGTGTGTGTGTGTGTGTGTGTGTGTGTGTGTGTGTATACATATATAATATATATGTGTATATATATATAATTTGTTGTTAATGGTTTTTACCACCTTTTCTTCCAGGTTATGTCTCTTAAGGTAACTAGCATTAAAGGTTTGGTATCTTGGTATATACCCTTCCACACTTGTCTCTTTCCCCTAACACAGACTGTGGACTTTTAAATGCTGCACCTTGACCCAGCAAGAATGGCAGCACAGCCCTGGCTTGTGTGGCTCAGTGGCTGAGTGCTGGCCTGCGAATCAAGGGGTCTCTGGTTGGATTCCCAGTCAGGGCACATGCCTGGGTTTTGTGCTAGGTCCCCGGTGGGCAACCACACGTTGTTTTTCTCCCTGTCTTTCTCCTTCCCTTCCCCTCTGTCTAAAAATAAATAAAATCTTAAAAAAAAAAAAGAATGGGAACATAGCCCTGGCTGGGTTGCTCAGTTGGTTTGAGTGACGGCCCGGACACCAGAAGCTTGCGGGTTTGATCCCCCACCCAGACCACATACCTGGGTTGCAGGTTCATCCCCGGTTGGGGCGCGTGTAAGAGGCAGCCAATCAGTGCCCCTCTCTCATCGATATTTCTCTGCCCCACCCCGCAAAAGCAGTAAACATGTTCTCTGATAAGGATAAAAAAAAAAAATGGGAACATACTCTGCACGAGGGTTCTCAAAATGTCCAGGACACTTGGGAGTTCACTAAGACCCTTTCAGGAGGTCTGCAAACATAACTTTTCATAGTACACTAAGATGTTATTTGCTGGGTTGACATTTTCATTGATACGCAAAAGCAGAGGTGGGTAAACGGCTGACCCGAGCACTAACCAGGGTGGCGCCTGCTACACTCATCACTGCATTCTTCACTGCCACGTGCTCACGGTAGATGTCAGTTTTTCACCTAATATCCTCGATGATGCAATAAATGTTATTTTGATTAAACCCTGGCCCTTGAATACACATTTTTGTTTATTATTTTTCCTAGTTTTAGTGAGATACAATTGACATGTAATGTGTACGTTTAAGGTATCCAGTGTGATGATGTGATGTTTGTGTATATTGTGGAGCGTTTACCACACTAAGGTCAGTTAACACACCCTTCACAGGGTCACTGCCTTGCTGTTCCGATGAGGACGTTACAGCTGCGCTCCCACAGCGAATTTCCAGTTTACGGCACAGTCTTGTTAACTGCAGTCACCGTGCTGTCCCCTAGGTCCCTGGGACTTACTCATCTTATTGTTCTTCTTTTCATTTCTTTCATCTTATAACTGGAAGTGTACGTCTTTTTAATGTGCTCTGTGAACGCACTGGGAAGTACACATGAAACTTCCCGCTGCACTGAAGACTGTGTCTCAAGGGGAAGCGCTGGCGCAGCTGTCCCAGTCGAAAGCTAAAGAAGCTTCCTTTTCATAGAACAACTCTTCTTTTTAATGCTCACCTGAGGATATGTTCATTTATTTGAGAGAGCGAGGAAGGGACAGTGAGAAGGAGAAACGGATCAGTTGCCTCTGATACCGTTCTGACCGGAGATTGAGCCGCAACCTGTTGGTGTACAGGAAGATGCTCCAACCAACTGAGCAACCCGGCCAGGGCCACCATTTTTTGTTTTTGGTTTTTAAAGATTTGTTTATTTATTCGTAGAGAGGGGGTGAAGGGAGGGAGAGAGAGGGAGAGAAACAACAATGGGTCACCTCTGGCACCCAGGCCTGCAACCCAGGCACGTGCTCTGACTGGAAATTAAACTGCTGACCCTTCACTTTGCGGCATGACACCCAACCAATGGAGCCACGCCAGTCAGGGCCATCACTTTTTACTTGAAAGAACCACTGGCAAACTGGTAGTTCAGACCTGGGTGTCTAACAGGCATTTTCCTGCAAATGAAGGAAATGGTCCTAGTATTTGAAGGAGAACAACTGACAGTGTTGTTGCCAATGACAAGATTCAAGCCTTCAAGTGAACATTAGAGTTTTGGAAAACTTGTACCTGCCACTGTGAGCTTGACAGCTTCCCAATAAAGACTTTTCTGTGTTTTAACAAATATGATTCTTTATATTGCATAGTTAAATGTATAATATAAGAGAGTAAGGGAGAATTCTGAAATAAAAAGATATTTGAAGGTCACTACCCATTTTTCTGCAACTTTTCACTTAGTGTATCATGAACACCATTCAGGTCAGTGCATTTGCATCTAAAATTCTTTTTTAAAGATTTTATTTATTTTTGAGAGAGGGGAAGGGAGGGAGAAAGACGGAGAGAAACATCAGTGTATGGTTGCCTCTTGTGCACCCCCTACTGGGGAACCTGGCCCACAACCCGGGCATGTGCCCTGACTCGAAATCGAACCAGCGACCCTTTGGTTTGAAGGCTGGTACTCAATCCACTGAACCACACCAGCCAGGGCTAAAATTCTTTTCTTTTTTAATTTAATTAATTTATTTGTAGAGAGGGAAAGGGAAGGAGAAAGAGAGGGAGGAAAACAGTGATGTGAAAGAGAAACATCAATCGGTTGCTTCTCCCAAGCCCCCAACTGGGGACCTGGCCTGGAACCCAGGCGTATGTTGACCAGGAATCCAACTGGCGACCTTTCACTTTGTGGAACGATGCCCCCAACCCACTGAGCCACACCAGTCAGGGCACATCTCCAATTCTTTTCCATAACAGCATGGTGTTCCATCATGTCGATGAGCCACATCTATTCAATCATCCATATATTGATGGCCATTCAAGTTGCTTTCATCTTTTTGTTAATTTAAATAATGCAGCAACAAACATTCTTTACATATGTCCTTGTGAACTGATGCTTTTATATCTATAGTATGGTTTCCTAAAAGTTGACCTGTTTTTCATGGTCCATCTTAAAAAACTTTCCCTTCTTACAACATCTCTATGGTCGTTTCTCCTAGGTTTTGCTCCTTTTTAGCCTCTTAATCATTCACTGTGTTTTGATGTTCCCATGCTGTTGTCTTGTTTTGTTTATTTTTAAATTCTTCCTGTGTTCCTGTCTTGTCTCACCAACTAGATTATAAAAATAGAAACTTGCTGAGGGCAGGGATGGTGTGTTATACAGTATGTAGGCACCCACTAAATAATAATGACCACGGCAGGACTGAGGGTTGCTATGAGAAAAGGATACCTTAAGGCTTCCATTTAGTGGCCAGGTGGGTGCTGAGGGAAGCTATGCACATTCACATAGTCTTTCAATGGGAACTATTTTGAAAATTAGAGTAATTCTCAACTGAATTCTCTCATTTCAGGCAAGTACATCGCCTCAACACAGCGACCTGACGGGACCTGGCGCAAGCAGCGGAGGGTGAAAGAAGGCTATGTGCCCCAGGAGGAGGTCCCAGTGTGCGTGGTTAGGCATGAGGAAGGGGTATTTAATGGGGTCCTTACAGAAAGAACACGTATGCCTGTGAATTCAGGGAAGAATCTCCTGATGCCCCCAAACCCCAAGGATGAAAGGAGGGGACAACTGTCTGAGAAAGAAGAGGAGGGGTTGACTAGTCCTGTTCCTATAGCCTCTGTTCATCAGGACCTCCAAATAGCATTCAGAGGTTTAGAACTTTGAGAACTAGGGACCCTCCTACAACCTGCAAAACAAAGGAGGTTGGGGAGGGACCAAGGGAGAGGAAGGAAGCAGAAAGGTGGAAAGGGTAAAGAGATTTAGATGTTAAGAAAAGGGCTCTCACTGGCTGGTGTGGCTCATTGGGTTGGGCATCCTCCCACAAAGCGAAGGGTCCCTAGTTAGATTCCCAGTCAGAGCACATGCCTGGGTTGCGGGCCAGGTTCCAGGTTGGGGGCTTGCGAGAGGCAACCAATCGATGTTTCTCTCACCCATCGATGTTTTTCTCCCTCCCTTCCTCTCTCTCTAAAAATAAATACATAAAATCTTAAAAAAAAAAAAAAAAAGTGGAAGAAGGGGGATGGGTAGGACAGGGTAAAGTAATGGAGGGGAAATGGGGACAACTGTAATTGAACAACAATAAAAAAAATTTTTTTTAGAAAAAAAGAAAAGGGCTCAAAGCTCTGGCCAGGTAGCTCAGTTGCTTAGAACATCGTACTGATAGACAGGGTTGCGGGTTCGATCCCTGGGCAGGGCACATACAAGAATCAATCAGTGAATGCATCAATAAATGGAACAACAAATCAGTTTTTCTCTCTCACTCTCAAATCAATAAATAAAATTTAAAAGAAAAAGGAAAGGGCTCAAAAGTGATTGTTTAACTGTTGGCATCTCCTGTTCCCTGCAGATATGAGAACAAGTATGTGAAATTTTTCAAGAGTAAACCAGAACTGCCCCCAGGGTTGAGCCCCGAGGCCACTGCTCCTATCACCCCATCAAGGCCTGAAGGTGGTGAACCAGGCCTCTCCAAGACAGCCAAACGCAACCTGAAGCGGAAGGAGAAGAGGCGGCAGCAGCAAGAGAAAGGGGAGGCAGAGGCCTTGAGCAGGACTCTGGATAAATTGTCCCTGGGAGAGACAGCTCAGCTCCCTAGTGCTTCACAAAGCTCCCGGGCAGCCCCTACAGCTGCCTCTGACCAGCCTGACTCAGCTGCCACCACTGAGAAGGCCAAGAAGATAAAGAACCTGAAGAAGAAGCTTCGGCAGGTGGAAGAGTTGCAGCAACGGATCCAGGCTGGGGAAATCAGCCAGCCCAGCAAAGAGCAGCTGGAGAAGCTAGCAAGGAGGAGGGCGTTGGAGGAGGAGCTAGAAGACTTGGAGCTAGGCCTGTGAGGCTTCTGGGGAATAGGGAATGGACTGCAGAACAAACCATGGGGCTCTCTGGGGGCCTGGGGAATACGGGCAGCAGTCAGGAGGGGTACCTCCCCATACTGGCTTACCTCCATCTCTTATGGCCCAATTCTGTCCACCAGAGCCTAGCCTGTCCCTCATTCCTTCCCTTTCCTTCCAAACTCCTATTTTTTGGACTTTTCCTCCTCCCATTCCCAGTGTTCAAAAATCTCAGTGTTCCTTTGCTGCTGATTTGGGTGTCTTGTTCAAAAGAAAATTGGGTGGGTGGGAATCTCGAAGAACTGAGGTTGAGGGTAAGGGGAGCACACTCAAGTCTTGGAGTCTTGGTTCCTTTTCACAGTGTTTATGGGTTATTACCCCTCCATCCCTGACCTTTTTTTTTTTTTTTTTTTAAAGAACAGAATAAACAGTAGACAAATTGTTTAGCTTTGCCTCTTTCTTTTCAGCTTCTAGCAGGTGTTTTATCTCCCTTAATTTGGCACAGGAAGACAGGTTTTGGAAGTAATAATTCCTTTTGATTTTTAACAGTTATATGAGTGTATGACCAAATTCGCAACACTGATTTCTGTATGTTTGTTCAGATTTCAGTGAAGAGAAATTAGTGTTATAATAAAATGAAACTTAGAACAAACTTCATTTGACATGTTAATTTGCACGTGTCGTCACTGTTGCATAGCAGTGGGGCCTTTGCAATGCCCTTGCTGTTTCTTTCTAAGATAACCTTCACAGCTTCACTGGGGCAGCTCATCTGGAATTTTGCCTTATCACCTTCCACACGAAGTAGCATTGTGGGGCAAACTATTGCTACAAGGAAAAGAATTTACAGCTAATAAGAGCTGTCACTTAATTTTTGCATGTCTTCTGATTTCCAGACCCTCACCTGTCAGAATCTTTCTACGTAGTACAGAAACCAACAGGGGGAAGTCAGCTGTAATAACCTACTTTAGGAATCAAAGTTTTAGCCTGACTCAAAAGGTCCCACACAATCTGGCCTCATTCTTGCCATTCCTCAACTAATCAACTCTTTCTTATCCTTTGGATCTCAGCTTTAATGTTAACCTCAAATACTAATTTAGGTGCCTCTCTCTCTCTCTTTTAACATTTATTTGTTTTTAGAGAGGAGAGGAAGGAGAAAGAGAGGGAGGGAAACATCAAACATCATTGTGGACCAGTTGCCTGTCTCAGGCCCCCAACTGGGAACCTGGGCTATAATCCAGGCATGTTTCCTGACTGGGAATTGAACCAGCAACCTTTTGGTTTGCAGGCTAGCACACAATCCACTGATCCACACCAGCCAGGGCTAGGTGCCTCTCTTAACTTGCTTCCTTATCACTCCGCACTTACCTTTGTAGTGGTGTGTATTGTATTATGTCGCCACGCATGTTTACTTGTTAGCCCTCTTCCTCATTAAATTGTGTATCTCAAGCCCTAGGACTGTGTCATCATTGCATCCCAGTGCCCAACATAGTAAATTCTCAAATATTTTACTAAATGAATGAGGCCACAAGGCACATGGAGAAACAAGAGGAAGGATAATTTGTGCCTTGCACAAGTGAACAGTTAATGAGGACTTGACTGCGTACCTCAGTGTGAGACCGAAAGCCTGAGCTCCCTTGTGTAGGAACTCTACACAATTATAAGGATTTTATAAATAACATTTAATTGACTTATATGTAGGTGTTTGATGCCTTGTAAGTTTAGACATTTTGGAGGAATCTATACTTTAAGAACCAATAGTAAGGAGACATTATTTGTTTTACAAAATTATTCACTTCAGTAAACCTTTAAATTTCCTGGATATTTAGTGGTTTAATTAAAGTTTGTTTTGATATTTTTGGGGCTCTGTCAGTTATTGTGCTTGTTGGGAGGGATGCAATTATAAATACATAGAACCTTTATTTAAAAAAGCTATTAAGTCATGCAAATCACAAATTAAGTGGTGGCAGGTTTAATTAAGTTCTATGGTGCAGGTATCAGCAATGTGTTGAGGGAGAGCTAAGAAATACACCATTTTGATTTGGGGGATGGAGGGGTTTAATGTGGAGTTGGATTCTGAAGACCATGACTTGCATCTCAAGAAAGGCAGGGAGAGGAGAGCAAGTATGTAAAAGGCCTCACAGCCTGAAAGGTATGTATGAATTTGCTTTCAAATATTTCAAAACCATGTTTTCTTACATAAAATCAGTGTTAACCTGATATAGAATGGAAATTTGCATGTAAGCTAGTGTTTTTCTAAATGTGGGTAATGACCCCAGACTGGTGTGGCTAGAACATAGTCCCATAAACCAAAGCATCACAGGTTCAATTCCCAGTCAGGACACATGCCTGGGTTGTGGGTTCGCTTCCCAATCAGGGGTGTATGCGAGAAGCAACAGATCCATGTTTCTCTCTCCCACTGATACCGCTCTCCCTCTCTTTCTCCCTGCCTTCCCTGCTCTCTAAAAATAAATAAATAAAATCTTAAAAAAATAAAAATGGGTAATGAAGTGATTTAGAAAGTTGTGACCAGTAGAGAAAATAGCAGACACTGATGTTTAATAAGGGAATATATATTATATATTATAGTACATATTATATGCATATTATATTTATTATATATAATTAGAATGTAGGAAATATTCCTTACCTTGGTTTGCAGGAAAATAAGTTTGAAAATCACTAATAAAATCAATACTGAGGGGCTGAAGCATCACACACTCTCCGTCTGGTCTCTATGTTTGGGATGGGTGGCCTGGAAGGATATTAGTTTAATTATTTCCCCAATAGACCCTTGTAACTTATGGCAAAGTAAATTAGCCTCTGGCTTTTTTTTTTTTTTTTTTGCCCTTGAAGCTATATTACTATTTATTTGGAATGTCTTTCCTCCTTGAAGATGATTCCCTTCTAATGTGTAATTGGCAAAGATTTTAGGGATCTAGAAGTGAGTTATATTAGCACTGGTCATTTACTCTCAAGGGCTCAGAGCCCCTGTGCTGGGTTCTTACAGTTAGTCCACTAGGTGGTACTGTGAGAGGCCAATATCTGCAAGTTTTCTTGTCCCTCAACTCCAGCTTATTTTGAGATTAACAGATAGATTTATCAGTTAGAAAATTTTTGCTGGCTCCCAGGTGTTCCAGGAGAGGGTACCTAGATCTCCATCCCCTCCCTTTACAAAGACTAGGTTATTTGTAAGACTATAACCTAGTCTCAGAAATTGAGGAGGCTAGAGAATCTGGGATTCAGAGAGTACAATTTTTGGTCAGTATAGTCTTCTCTCAAAAGAGATCAGGAATGCTTTTCATTCCCCTTGGAGTTCAAAGAAGATTTTGAACTGCAGTGGGAGTGACGGACGGTTATACTCCAAAATGAACAACTGAGTGAGTGGAGTTATAGAGTTGGCTGAGAGAAGGAGAGAGGAGATGTTAAAGGATCCTTCCTTGGGGAAGCAACAAGTCATGGAATCTCATTAAATTCAGCAAACACTTTTCAAGAGCCTTCTGTAGGACATGAGAATACAAAGTGGAATACATTTTGGTACCTCCTTTCTAGAATCTCAAGAGAAATAAAGAGGTAAACACTCAATAATGCAGTATGACAAATAACTCTACTGGGGGCAGACATAGGGTGCTGTAGCAGCAGAGAAGGGATCCCAAAGTCAGCTGAAGGGGTGGGGTGGGGAGAGGTGGTGATCAGGGAAGGCTTTCCAG
Organism: Macrotus californicus; assembly: GCA_007922815.1. NCBI lineage: Eukaryota > Metazoa > Chordata > Mammalia > Chiroptera > Phyllostomidae > Macrotus > Macrotus californicus. The sequence continues at coordinate 50,053 of VMDR010003970.1, read as the reverse complement.
AGGAGATGACCCCTCGGCTGAGGCTGAGCCTGGAAGAATGCATAGGAGCCCTCCAACACCCTAGAAATCTACAAGGTTCTGCTGTACTCGCCTCCCCTGGTGACTTCACTGACTCCTGTGATTTCAATAATTACCTCTGTGTTAATAACTTCCAATCTTCCTCTAGCCCAGTCATCTCTAAAAACTGCCCATCCAGTATCTCCTGTTTGGATGTTAGGGCTTCAAATTCAATTAGTCTAAAACCAGACACTGAAAGAGGTCAGGCTAATGATTTCTATGGTAATCATATAATTTTTATTATCCAGGTGGATATCTTAGTCACTTCTTGTCTGAACTACTGCAAAAGCACATCAACTGGTCTCCAACTTAAATCTTCCCACCACCTACTTTCCCCGTTTATCCTACACATTTTGACCTTCAACAAGATTTATCTTCCTTAAGCCCAATGTTGATGGTGTCATTTCATTGAACAACAAATTTAGTGGTTCCCTTTGATCTACGATGAAGACCAAGCTCCTTCGTGCTTTCATAAAAGAGACCCCACAGAGCTCCCTAGTTCCCTCCATTATGTGAGGATACAAGACATCTGCAACCTGGAAGAGGGCCCTCACCTGGTCACGCTGGCACCCCAACCTCGGACTTCCAGTCTCCAGAATTGTGAGCAACACATTTCTGTTGGTTATAAGATAGCCAGTCTGTGGCATTTTGTTATAGAAGCCCACATGGACTATGACAGCACTCAATATTGTATTCCTAAGTTACTCTTTCTACCTTATATACTCCATTATTTCTTTAAATGCCTTTTATAGCCAAACTCATCTAATCAATATTTCCTAAATAGCCCTGATTGGTGTGGCTCAGTGGACTGAGCGCTGGCCTGAGAACCAAAGGGTCGCCTGTTTGATTCCCAGCCAGGGCACATGCCTAGGTTGCGGGCCAGGTCCCCAGTAGGGGGCGCATGAGAGGCAACCACACATTGATGTTTGTCTCCCTGTCTTTCACCCTCCCTTTCTCTCTCTCAAAAAATAAAAATAAATAAAATCTTAAAACAAAAGAAAGAATGTACTTTAAAAAAAATTTCCTAAATATTAATTATGCTTTTCTACCTCATGTCTAAGTTTACATTGTTCTTCTCACCTTCCTTGTCAAAATGTTATTTATTTTAGGAAGGGGATGTTTTCCTGAATATGTGGTAACATTAAAGAAAAAAAAGCATATGATAAATGTTTTATATTTTACTATATAAAGAGCTCTTGCAAATCAAAGAAAAAAACAATCTCTCCAATAGAAAAAGTCAGAGTACATAAACAATTCCAATTGATATGATTGGTTTAAGTGTCTACCACCATGCTATTTGCTTCCTACTTGTCATGTCTATTTTTGTTCTCTCTTCCTATTGACCTTAGGCTGAATTTTTTAGTATTTTATTTTATCTCCTCCTATTAATTCTATTTTTGTTATTTTTTCAGCGGTCACTCTAAAGTTCACTGTACATACATTTAACTTATCACAGTCTACTTTCAAGTAATACATGACTTGTAATGTAAAAATTTTACAAAATCATCCTCCTATTTTCCCTTCTCCCATCCTTTCTGCCATTGTTGATGTGAGAGAGAAATGTCAACAATATGCTGATGGTAGCCTCTCCCACACACCCCACTAGGGACTGATGCAACCTAGGCATGTGCTCTGACCGGGAATTGAACTGGCAACCTTTTGAAAAGCATAATAAACATTTTTAAAAACATATTTTAATAATCTTCCAGGGCTCCACTGAAAAGTTCCTTCACCTGTGAACTGTTCTCAGAATCTTCCAACTGAAAACGGTTCTTTCATTTCCAAATCCTACAGCCCTTTGAATGTCTTTCATGGTACTTACCACATCAGCCCTGTGCATCAAAGTAATTCCTGAACCTGGCTTACCTCGCCTGCTGGGCACTCCCTAAATCAGTGACATCGCCTATTTCAGAACCACTTGATTAGCAATCTATATCACTCAAGTTAGAACACTCAGGCAAGGTCTAGTCTGACCCAGGCACCAAATCTGATCAAAAGGAAGAGTTGGGTCCTCCTGCATGCAGGTATTTCTAGGGTTAATGATACATGGATAGATTATATAACCCAGGATTTTAGAAACAAGGGAAATTATTGGGAAGACAACACTATGTAAATAACTTATATTCATCAAGCAATTAACATAGACATATATATCATTAATTACAAGTGTGGTTTCATTTAATGCAACTCCCTCTCCTGGATTTCCTCTTCTGGGGTGGCAAGCTGGTTTTAATTGGATTATAAAAACAATATCTAAACCTGGCTGGTTTGGCTCAGTGGATTGAGTGCTGACTTGGGAACCAAAGGGTCTCCCATTCAATTCCCAGTCAGGGCACATGCCTGGGTTGTGGGCCGGGTCCTCAGTGAGGGGTGCTTGAGAGGCAACCACACATTAATGTTTCTCTTCCTCTCTTCTTCTTCCCTTCCCCTCCCTCTAAAAATAATAAATAAATAAAAGCTTAAAAACCCAATATCTTATCTAGCAATAACATCTCAGATAATAATGTACACATTGTAACAATCCTAAAACTCCTTAATACAAACACAAATTCAGTGAATTATCATTCTTAAGGTACAATGTTAGTTTAATGTTTTCTGGTCTACTTCTTTCTGCCTTTAGTTCAAACATTTTTATACTTTGTACTTACTTTTTCCTACTAGGTTGGGAGCTCCTCGTGGCAGTAGAAATTAGTCTTATTCCTACCCGAATTCCTGGTTCTTGGTACCTAGCACATAATGAAACACAATACAGATGTTTGCTTGTTGATGAACCTAGTCCCTAGGGTTCACAGTCGGAAGACCAGGGTTGAAATTTTAGTTCAACTTGCTGTGGGCAACAGTTTTAATTTCTCTGAATGTTACTTTCCTCCACTATAAAAAATAAGAATGATGATAAACTTAATCTGTAACACTGTTATGAGTTAAATGAGATAATGAATATAAAGGCACTTTGTAAACTGTTAAGTCCTATGCTAGTTATTATTAATGAAGTTTTGAAATAGAGAAGGGATGGCAAGATCATGAAGTAACCAGTGGAGACCACATACAGGTTGAATTCCCCCACCCTCCGCCCCCCCAAAAACCCCAGAATTATCTTCTGGAGGGGGGCCCCATGTAGTACAGCCTTCCTGCACTAGGTGGGTGCTCTAGGAACCCATCTGTATCAGTGTACCGTCTGGCACTGTTGTGAGAGCTGCATTTGGCTTCCATGAATATTTTTAAAGCCTTTTCCAACGTATTTGCTCATTTCATGGTGGGTGATTTACCAGCACGCCGCCCACACTGTGCTGAGTGCTCAGCAGTTTTTGACCAAGACTGCGTGCCCCCCATGCCCCACCCTCCCTATTTACCCAATCTCTCCCTGAGCGACTGTTTTTTCTTTTCCACGGGTGAAAAACCATCCTCAAAGGGAAGTGTTTTGCTGATGTGGAAGAGGTGAAACAAAAAACAGCTGAAGCACTAAAAGACATCAAAATCGATGAGTTCAAAAACTGTTTTGAGCCCTGGCTGGTGTGGCTCAGTGGATTGAGTGCTGGCCTGAGAACCAAGAGGTTGCCAGTTCAATTCCCAGTTTAGAGAACATGCCTAGGTCACGGGCTGGGTCCCCAATGGGGGGCACATGAGGGGCAACCGCACATTGATGTTTCTCTTCCTCTCTTTCTCCCATCCTTGCCCTCTCTGAAAATTAATAAATAAAAATCTTAAAAAAAAACCTGTTTTGAGCAGTGGAAAAAAAGTCTCAATAGGTGTATTGCATCAAATGGAGAGTACTTTGAAGGGGACTGAAGTTTAAACATGTGAGAATAAATACACAAGTTTTTATAAATAAATTCTGGGGGGTTTTGGGTCCCCCACCTCTTGTATATACCTCCCAAGAGAACTTAACAAGGTGGTATTTATTTTCTTGGTGTGTTTACCATGTCCAGGATCTAGCAAACATCCCTACTGACACAGACACCTGGTTTTGTCAGCACAGAGAGTATATCCTGGGGTCAGACGCATATTAGTCAACCTCACCAGCCAATATATAAACCAGAGGACATAAACTAGAATGTCAGCTTACCAACTTGCACATCCCATACTTGCCGTGAGGAACAGCACGTTTGGGTTAGTGCATCAGTACTCTGACTTCCCACAAGCATTGCTCCTAGCTGGGCTCACCAAATCATCTTCAGAACGTTGCTTGGTGTGTAACACATATTCCCCATGGCTGCTGTAACAAATTACCACAACCATGGTGGCTTCCAACAGCAGGCGTTTGTTCTTTGTTCCAAAGGTCAGAATTCCAAAATCAGGGTCACAGGACCAAAATCAAGGTGTCAGTCCAGCTGCACTCCTCTCAGAAGCTCTAGGTGGGAGAGAATCCATTCCTAGTCTTTTCCAGCTTTTGGTGGCTGCCAGCATCCTTTGGCTTCTGACGGCACCACTCCAATGTCTGCCTCCATGTTGCCATTGTCTCCTCCTCTGTGTGAGTGAAGTCTCACGCTCCTACTTTGTAAAGACGCACGTGATTGCGCTGAGGGCCCACAAAGAGAACCCAAAATTAGCTTCTCATTTAATCACATCTGCAAAGATACCCGCCCCCCCCACCACCACTTTTCTTTTTTCTGTATAAGGTAATTTTTTAGGTCGAGGGGTTAGAAAGTAGTTATATTTTTCCCAGTTTACCACAAGATGGAAATTGGGACTAGCAAGTAAATTATACAACTAGAAAAACTGAAGCCATAAGGCTACATTGTGTAAGGCATTTACTTTCACAGTAGGAAAGGCCTTGTCAAATGGCCTGGATACTCGTGTTCTTTGCCAAGATTCATTCTCTCAATACAGTGCTTGAATAGGCATTGCCAGTGTTTGCTTCTATGACTCTGCTTTTTGATGCCCCATGCTAACAAAACTCCTTTTGATTGGCCTAGTTTTCCTTTTCTTCCTTTCTTTTCTTTTCTCTTCCTTCCTCCCTCCCTCTGTCCTTCCCTCTCCTCTCCTCTCCCCTCCCCTCCTCTTCTCTCCTCTCCTTTCCTTTCATGTTTCTTTCTTTCCTGCTCTAGCCTGGAAGCTATTCTATTTCTTTTATTAGTGGCTTTGCCTAGCCATTATAGTTCACTCTGCTGATGTTTATAGCTAAATTGTGAACAGACAATTTATTTACTGAGAAAAATAACATTCATAATGTCTAGGATACAACCCAAGAGTCATCAATAAACACACACAGGGAAATGTGACTAATTCTCAAAAAAAACAAACAGTCAACAGAGATCAACCCTAAGATGACCTTGATGATTATTGATTTATTGCCTCCTTGCTTCAAATAGACCCATTTTGCCTGCTCTGTAAAAATGGATGTGGCCCCACTCAAGCTGCTTTTCCACATGAATGGCTGGTCTTGGCTCATGCTGTACAACTTCCAAAATCCTCCCAAACAAGCCTCAGTGAGCCCCGGGCCAGCACCAGCAGCAGCCAGCCTAGATTCACAGCGTGGCTTTTCCTGGGAATCTCCAAGCCCAGCACAAGTTGCAGCCATCTCAGATTGCTTTACAGCTCAGGCAGGGTGGCCCTGGGCAAAACACAGGTGGTGGTTGACCTTAGCCTGTACCACCCAGGAAACACAAGGGCCAGTGCACCCAGTGGACAGCTACAGACCATGTCGGGCCACCACTACCCTGTCCCTGCACAGCTGATCCTCTACAGAGGGCAGAGGTTGGTGGTCAGTGGTCACAGCCAGTCCTTGCAGCTGACTGGCCTTGGTAAATCCCTTCCACTTCTCTGCCAACAGCAACCAAGGCTCACCTACAACAGGAGGGTGTACTCAGCCTACACAAAGGGTGCACCTTGAGTACCCAGCTTAGGTGATAGGGGAGGCTGTGCCACTGGACCCTACAGGACACCTACTACATCGGGCCACACTACCAAGACACAAAGTCAAAGCAGCTCTACCTGATACATAGAAACAAACACAGAGTAGCTGTCAAAATGAGGAGACAAAGACACATGGCCCAAATGAAAAAACAGATCAAAACTCCAAAAAAACCCTTAGCTGGTGTGACTCAGTGAATTTAGTGCCGGCCTGCGAACCAAAGGGTCACCAGTTTGATTCCCAGTCAGGGCACATGCGTGGGTTGTGGGCCAAGTCCCCGGGGAGGGGGGTGGTGAGAGGCAACCACACATTGATGTTTCTCTCCCTCTCTTTCTCCTTCCCTTCCCCTCTCTCTAAAAATAAATAAATAAAATCTTTAAACAATGGGCAATAGGCAAGCACACACATCCTTAGGATTAGCTTCTGGATTAAAAAAAAAACAAAACCCTGAGAATACCATCTTAGGATCAGGGGTCTTCTCTCTTAGCTATCTTTTCCTATTTCCCGTTTCCAAAACTTCTTTCATAGCTGAGGGGCAGTGCTCATTATGCCAAAGCTGCATGCAGCTCAGTCTCAAACTGGAATTGTGCCTTCTGGCACTTTAAAACCCTTTAGTTTTCTGCTGCACTATGTATGTGAGGATATACTGGTGCACAATATCAACCCTTGCTCCATTGTCAAATTAATGAATTCACACGCACACACACAAACCACACTAGTGAACGCCCACTGTCCTTCTTAAGTAAGTTAGGGGATAACAGGAGCTATAGAGGCAAACCTTTCCCTACACAGCTCCCCCACCAAGAGCAGCCTTCTCACCCCAACAGCCCTGCCTGCGTTGCTGGCCTGGCAGAAAACAGAGTTGGGTCTCCTCCAGGTCTCCCTCCCCCATCCAGTTACTACCCTCTTCAAAAGAGGAAGTCAGCGCTGAACTCCTTCCCATGCCAATCCCCTGTCAAACCCTTTTGCCAACAAAAAAGGAACCAAAGATGAACTTTCCAGGCCCATGACGGTCCCCAAATATTAGGACATATTTGTTTCCTGGGGTCGCAGACTGAGGACGGGAAGCCAAAGTTCTGCCCTACATTCCATTTTCCTTGGGAAAAGCAATAAAGATTAGTTTGGTTTTTGTTAAGAAAAAGGCTGTAATTCCCAGAAGGAGTAAAAATTCTTTGTTACCGCCATTTCCTTATCATTCCAGATGCTGAAAGAACGCTTAAGCTCCTTATTTCTTCATGTTCCAGAGACTAGAATTCACCCCTTCATGCATCCCTTCGGCACTCTGCTGGGTATGGGACCACCAGCAGAAGCCTACAGCAATCTCCAGGGAAGTCCTGTGGGCTAACACCTTTTTCTGTGAAGTGGAGAAGGGAAGCAGATATTGGTCTCCCTCACATTTTGACAGGAACTGAAGAACTTAAGGATTTGGGTCTGATGTCCTTTCAGTGGAGCCAGTTCAGGCCAGGGTCAGAGGGGGTGAGTATTCTAGGGGCAGTGGGTCAGGGGGATGCCAGGAAGTGTCCTTAGTGGGGACTGAGGAAGTCTGAGGCATCCTGGGATCAGAATGTGCTGGCGCAGGCCCTGAGCCATCCGCAAACTCCTCCCACCTCCCTGGTCACTAACCAGTTCCAGCTGTGCACAGTCCTAGCCGTGGCTTCCCATCTGGCTTCTAGGAACTCATGACTAATTTAAAAAGTACATGTGTGTGTGCAGGGTTCTTCTTAAAAACAGAGGTTTCCAGAGTAACGGTTTGGAGAGAACTCAATGCCATTTAGCCAGGGAAAGTTCCCTTTATCCTGATTCCCTCAGGGCTTTGAGGGGAAAACCAGCATCTCTAGATCAAGAGCAGTGCTGTCGGAGGGTGGGTGGGGTGTGGGGGGGTGGTTGCTGACACCAACAACCTACCTTTTTCTCACCTCCAGTTTCCAGTTTCAGGCCTCAGACTTGCCCTTATATACCAGGATGTAGCCCTTCTGGCCACCCCATTCTAGTAAGGGTGGCTGTCAGAGGGAGTGGGTGATGGTTTAGAGACTAGCTTCTCTTAGGCTTAGAGACCTCCACAAGCCTTTGCCCTCCACCGAGAGATAGCCCCATAGCCTCTGATCAGCAGAAAATACCCTCAGAATCTCATCCAATCCCTTCTGTGACAGTTTAACATAATTTAATTAAAAATATTTCTATACAAACTCTTCTGCTACAATCTGCGGGCAGAGACAGAAACCAGATTGCAGGAAGGGAGCAAGTAAGCCAAAGAGCCCAGGAGTTCTTTCTCTCAGAATCAAGTTCTCTTCTGGGGCAGGCAGACCACATGGTCTAACCCTTCACACACATTCCCACATCTCCTCCAGTGGGATGACAAATTCAGAGGGGAAAAGAGCTGGGTCAGCCTGGCTCAGGGGGTGGGGGCTGGCAGAAGGGGTGGTCATGATGTCATTGTGGGAACAGCGTTAGTCATGCAGTCCTTGTACTTAGGCCCTGCCTGCTGCTCCTGGCTCTAGGGGGTTTTGTGTGGGTGCCCGTGGAAACTCCTGGGAAGCTGCAAAGATCTTAGCTTGAGCTTGAGGCTCTGTTGCTTCCAGCTGTGTGACCCAAAGCAACCTATTACAGACTCATCTTCCTTTTCTATAAACAGTGATAATACCAGCCTTCAGAGTTCTTGAGATTGAAATGAATAAACCATTTGGCAGCTTTTACTATTTTGCTCTATTCCCTCTTGGATCCTTAGTACCTAGAATGTGATTCCATACCCCATGGCCTTCCAAGGCCAGAGTGAGTGCCCACTGCCCACTTGGTCACCTTCCATGATAACCACCATCTCTTCTCTCACTAACACATACTCCTAAACATCCCCCACCTCTTTTTTTTTTTTTTTTTTTTACTTCCTTCCATAAGTCCTTTTTTTTTCTTGTATGAGGTGCCTAAGGGGAGGGAGTAGTCTGCGCTCTCATTAATCTCACTTACTAGTTTTCCTTGCACCCATCCTCCTTGCCTGTGTTCCCCTCCCCCGCCATCCTCAGCTCCTGTTCCTTTCTCATCATTCTCACTACTCACTTTTGTCTTTTCTTCCATCCCTGCCAGTCCCCAGGGCCCGATCTGTGCAGGCAGAGCTGGAGCCGAACTCAGAGTCACAGTTTCAAGTAAATGCATCAAAATGTTGCTAGTGGTTCCCTTTTGGGTAGAATGTACTGATGATTTTCATTTTCCTCCTTGTTTATTTTGGTGTTTTCCAAATTTACTACAATAAGCAGTGAATAACTTTTATTTGGAATAAAACAATAAAACTTTAATCAGAAAAATATTATAATTTTCAATTGGTCCATTTCTTGTTCTCAAAAGAAGAGGGACTCAGGGGAGGGATGGAGAAAGAGCCCTGCAGGGGGCCAAGCGTGAGCTGGTTCCCCAACTCCATCATTTCCTGGGGGCATCAACCTTAGTGGTGGCGTCAGTCATGCCCTCTGTGATTCATCAGTCAAAGGTTCTCTGTCCTCCTTTGCCTGTCACTGGCCATTTGGGACTTAGTCACCTGATTGTTACCCAGTTGAATGCTGGATGGGTCGGAGTGACCAACATCACTAAGGAGAACAATATGAGTCAGGAGTATCCCCCCCACCTCGATCCTGGGTTGCAAAGAGTTCCCTGTAGTCTATCAGCCTTGCAGGCTGGTGTGTGGGGAAGGGCTCAACACTGGAACCCTATTGAGAACATAAGTTCAGTAACCCTTTCCCCCATTCCTATCGCCACTTCCCTGTGCATGTGAATGTTGTGCAGATGTTGTGTGATGCATAAATGAGAGTGGAACCTTCCCAGGTTCCTAACCATTTAAGGAACAAAACTCTAAGAGTCAGTGTGCATGGGTTATGGAGTCAGCAGTGGGATTCGAATAGAAACCAGACCAATTAGGAACTCCATGTCCTTGGCCAAGTCTCCCTCTTTGGGTCTCCATTTCCTCTCACACAATTCTTCCTTCGTAGGAGGGTTGTGAGAATTAAATGAGATAATATAAATTAACTAACACAAAGTAGTTTTCTAAAATTTAAGTTTTTCTCCTCTTCCTTCTATAGCATTCAGGACCCTCTAAATTCTGGTTCTCACCCTGCTCCTTCATTTGACAAAGACTTATTAAGCACCACCTGAAGCATCGAGATAGCCTGGGCTAGGCGCTAGGGAGTCAGTGGTGAATGCAGCAGTACAGACCTTCAGCACTTACTGAGCATGGCTGGCTTGTTTCAGCTCTGCACTTTTACTCAAGATTGGCATTGTCCCTGTCCCTAAGTACCCTTATACCCTGTCCACCTTGTTAGCAGCCTCTGAAGTCTGCCTTCTCAGTGAAGCTTTCCGTAGCCTCATGACCCTTAGGACGGGCACCTCCTGCCTGGCATCCTGGTTCCCCCTCATTTCGGGTACTTCCATTGGCCTTACCCTGCCTGTAAGCTCCCTGTGACCAGGCTCCCACCCCTTACTTCTTTGTGCCCTTGTTAACACCTACTTCCATACCAGGCTCATTAAGTTCTTGAAACCATGACTTTTTATTAAAGAAGATACAAGTAGGCTCTAAGAGCATTTAAATTCCCAATTTAGTCTTGAGTGCAAAAAATCTAAGACCACAACCTTGATTCCTTCGCCTGAGACCCAAGCAGCTAAGTTGCTTTCTACTGCCTAGCTTTTATTTATTTGTTCCCTATTCCAGAGCAGACAGGGAGACATAAAGGTTGAAGATGAGGAGTATGCTGATTCATGGTCCCTTGGGGCACAGGCATGTCCAGCTCCAGGGGATGGCCATGATCCCTATCCCTAGTCCTTGCAGAGATTCTGCTTCTCATCCTTCTAGGATGCCCACCCCCAGGACAGTACCTGAAAATTCTTCCTATCTCCAGCAGGAGACTCTGGGGCATGGGTTGGGGGATCTTTTTGACTGGGCACTCTGGCAAGTCAGGGGTTAATGATGAATTACAACATATCTCTGGGCTGAGTCACTGCACACTGCCACTCCCCCCAATTCCCCTCCCCTGGCATTTTATAAAGAGGATCAGAGACTGGAAAGTGAAAAGAACTAGAGGTAAGAGCCCCCCCGCCCCACCAAGTCCTGTTCCCCCGGGCTCCCAGGAATCTCAGGGCAGAGGTCACAGACAGCTGCTGGAACTCCTGCTTGGTGGGACCATGAACTGGCAGCCACTGTGGTTGGGCTTCCTGCTTCCCATGACAGTCACAGGCCGGGCCCTGGGGCCTGCAGAAAAGGAGGCAGCAGTGGTGAGTCCCCTGGGTAAGAAGGACCCAGGCCAGGAGAGGGATTGGGGGTACTGTTTCACAGTCTCATCCAAGTCTCCCTCCTGACCTTCAACCCCCTTGCCTTTCCCTGTTGTCCCCTACTCCATGATCTATCCCCGCCCATCTCCTACTCCTTCCCCTTGTTCCACCTGAGCCCCTTTCCTGAGGTGCCTCTCCTTTAATCCTTCCATGTCAGTCCCCTCCTATCCTCCTGGGCCAGTTAGGTCACTTAGAGCTTTACCCTGAGACAAACCCCCACCTCTATTATAGGATTACCTTTTGCAATATGGGTACCTACAGAAGCCTCTAGAAGGACCTGATGACTTCAGGTTAGAAGACATCATGCAGGCTCTGAGGTGAGAGGTCATAAGGTACATGCTTTCAGGGTTGGGTTGCAAGGTCTTTCCTTCTTTTCATCCCTTCCTCTCCCCGGGCCCCCCTCTGCCTACCAGATCCATGTTGGGATCTAGGGAATTAGATGGCTGGTTATCCCTATTAGGGTGGTGAGCATGGAGTGAGATGGGAATTCAAAGATGAGGAGCAGTCATTGGATCTTCTGAGGCTCTAAGTACTCCTTTGGAGACTCCACATTGTATTCAAATGCTAACATTAAGTCACATCCCACATTAAATATAATGTATATGTAAAACTATGAGTTGAGTTGGGGTTGAGCTGTTGACATGAGGTTGCCTTTTGTTGACATTTAATTCATCATTTATTAATTTCTATTTTGAAGTTTTCTTTTTATACTTTGGCTGTAAAATGGATCATTTTTCTGTTTGTTCTCACATATGTTCCCAGTCCCTTGAAAAACCACAGTGCCTGCAGTGCCTGGTGGATGAAACTGGTCCAGAGCAGGCTGGGCTGGGAGGGGTATCCAGTCAGGAGAGAAGAAGGCTGAGGAAAAACAGGCCCTCGGGTGGGAGCAGTGGTGGGAGAGTCTCAGCAGGACATGTCCCCACCGCAGTGTGGGGGAAGGCTACTCCTGAGGGAACCCTTACCCATATAAGAGACTGGAGATGGGGAGATAAAGTTAGAATATTGCTATATCTTCCAGAATGGAAGAGAAGTATAAGGACTAGATATGGAAATAACCCCATCACCTTCAGAGATTCTATGCTCTCTCAGCTGTCACTTTGGGCAGCAGAGGGACAGAGAGCTTCCCCCAGTTCCCAGTCACTCCAGATTGCTGGATCTATCCTTCTCCCACTTTTCAGAGCTTTTCAGGAAGCATCTGAGCTTCCAGTCTCAGGTCAGCTGGATGATGCCACAAGGGCCCGCATGAGGCAGCCCCGTTGTGGTCTGGAGGACCCCTTCAACCAGAAGACCCTTAAATACCTGATGCTGGGTGAGGCCTGAACCTGGGAAAGGGAGGGATAGGCAGGAGTGGCATGAACAGCCTAGACTAGCTAGCTCAGTGTTAAATGGACGGTCACCTGGTGATTACCTGATCATCACTTGCCTGGAGAGATTGTTACAGATCTTTGCTGAGCCAATGCACAAACTCAGGGGTGCTCTCTAGGGTTGGCAGAAGGATCTGTGTTTCTAATTTATTTTCTGTTCCAAAAACCAGGCCGCTGGAGAAAGAAGCACCTGACCTTCCGCATCTTGAACCTGCCTTCCACCCTCCCACTCCACACAGCCCGGGCAGCTCTGCTGAAAGCCTTTGAGTACTGGAGCAACGTGGCCCCCCTGACCTTCCGGGAGGTAAAGGCTGGCTGGGCTGACATCCGCCTCTCCTTCCATGGCCGCCAAAGCCCGTATTGCTCCAATACCTTTGATGGGCCTGGTAGGTACCAGCTCTCGGCGCTCACCAAATCGACCTCTGAGATTATCTTTGTCCCCTTGAGCCAGGGACCCTGGAACCTTAATGTTTAGGCTGCCCCCTATGCCCAGCTGCACCCTACACTCTCTAACCACCTTCTAACATTCCCTTGGGGGAACAGCTGATCACCTCCCTGGGGCCCTGCTCAAAGCATACCCCAGAGAGGACGGGGACAAAGAGGGGAAAGTGGTTGGGAGGTAAAGTGACAGCATGTGGGCATCCCTATGAGAACTATGTGATGACAGAGGAGTCTGAAAGGAGACAGAGGCATCCAAAGGGTAGTGACCATAGATGAGGGAATTATATGGGAATGGAGTATTGGAGTTAGTAACAGGCAGGGAAGCTCTGACTTCTTTCCTGTGTCCACCTTTGCCTTTGTGCAGGGAGGGTCCTGGCCCATGCTGACATCCCAGAGCTGGGCAGTGTGCACTTTGATGAAGATGAGCTCTGGACTGAGAGGACCTACAAGGGGGTGAACCTTCGTATCATTGCAGCCCACGAACTGGGCCATGCCCTGGGGCTTGGGCACTCCCGATATACCCAAGCCCTCATGGCCCCTGTCTACTCTGGTTACCGGCCCCACTTCAAGCTGCACCCAGATGATGTGGCAGGGATCCAGGCTCTCTACGGTAGTCCTTTCTCCTAGTGATCATGAGGGTCAGTCTGACCAGCATCTCTTCAGTCTTGAAGAGGCAGGTCTAATCTTCATGGAGGGAAATGGCTTGGCTTATTTCTCTTCTTCCTGCCCGCTCAGACTTTTCAGGAACCGTTTTTCTGGCACTTCCTTGTCTAATCTTCCTTTGGGGCCTCTCTCCCCCCAGACCCATTCTTGGGGATGAAGAATTCTGGCAAATCTTGCTCCTCAACTAGAACATGTCTCCTGCTGATATCAATGTGATCTTGCCTGTCCCCAAGGGAAACTCAAGGATTTCCTTTCCCTCTCTATGTGGGGCCTCTGTGTCAAACTTACAGAAAGGTGAGGAGGTCAGGAGTTTCAAGTTCTCTCTTTGAGCAGCATTACATTACCTCGCAGGCAAGAAGAGCCCTGAGACAGGGGATGAGGAAGAGGAGATGGAGCTCCCTGTACCACAAGTGCCCACAGAGCCCAGTCCCATGCCGGACCCCTGCAGTGGTGAACTGGATGCCATCATGCTGGGTGAGGCCCTTCCCTGGCAGGCTATAGGCAAGCAGTGGGGGCAGCCTTCTGACCTCGAGACCTGAACAAATGGGAATGACACGGGACCACAGCATGAGCAATGGAGGTTAGACACCAGGTAGGAGTTAGTGGTCATGGAAGGAGGCATGTGGCCTGAGGAGGGAGCCAAATTAAAGATGGGCCAGGCAGGCATTTACCTTGGTTGCTACCCTATAAGGGCCACCAAAACACATCTGGAAATATAGCAAGATGGGGAAAACTGTATGAACTGGAATGTCTATTAGAGATGGTATTATACCTGCATGGAGGGACAACTTGGAAGTCATTTAGAGTGCAAAGCGAGATCCCCAAAGTGGGAGCACCTACCTGCAGGGATTTTGTTTTGCTGAGTGGACCAGAGCTCAGTTGCTCTGAACAACAAAGGAGAGACTGAACCACGGTTCTCTGCTTCTCTACCCCTTTCATCTTATTGAATTTTTGAGGAACCAGCCTGTGGGAGGAGGGCAAATTATCAGCCTGCCTGAGATACCTTTATTTGACCACTACTTTTTAATTTGTTGACAGGGCCCCGCGGGAAGACCTATGCCTTCAAGGGGAGCTACGTGTGGACCGTGACAGATTCAGGGCTGGGTCCCTTATTCCAAGTGTCTGCTCTTTGGGAGGGCCTCCCAGGAAACCTGGATGCTGCTGTCTACTCTCCTCGAACACGATGGATTTACTTCTTTAAGGGTAAAGGGACTAGTTTATTTATCTTACCTAGGAGGGCCTGCCATCAAAGAAGCCATACTTTCATGGGAGGGAGAGTGAGAAATTTCTGAGAGGGTGGAATGGAGGAATAAAAAAAACATCATCTGAGGACAGAGGTGACTTATTCATACATGTTCTCAGGAGACAAGGTGTGGCGCTACATTAATTTCAAGATGTCTCCTGGCTTCCCCAAGAAGCTGAATAAAGTAGAACCCAACCTGGATGCAGCTCTCTATTGGCCAGTCAACCAAAAGGTGTTCCTCTTTAAGGTATATACTTTAATGCAAGGGCAAATCCCTTCTTAGGACTGGTGGGCTACCATCACATGGGGAAGCTAACAGTCCTGAAGGGAGATTTGCAGCTGCAGTGGGCTGAGGGTAGATATCTGGGGTCGCTAAGCTCTCACCTCATCATCCTCTTCTCCTTATCCATCCCACACCTAGGGCTCCAAGTACTGGCAGTGGGACGAGCTGGCCCGAACTGACTTCAGCCATTACCCCAAACCAATCAAGGAGTTGTTTACAGGAGCACCAAACCAGCCCTCAGCTGCTATGAGTAGGCAAGATGGCCGTGTCTACTTCTTCAAAGGCAAACAATATTGGCACCTCAACAGGCAGCTTCGAGTACAGAAGGGCTATCCCAGAGATATCGCCCACAACTGGATGCACTGTCACCCCCAGATCCCAGACGCTACCCCATCAGGTGGAGACACCTATCCCTCAGCCACAGGCCCTTACCACTCAGTCACAGGAACCTTAGATACCCCTTCATCATCCATAGATAGCACCTTGAACACTAACCACTCACCCAGAGACACAACCTTGGATATGACCCCCTCAGCCACAGGCTCCACCACCCTTTCATTCCCTGGTAATATCACCCTTCCAGAGGCCCAAGACCTCAACCAAATGTCTACTCACTAGACTGCAGGCCCATGTAGGAGCATGGGCCAGAGACCTCAAACCTCTAAATGTCCCTGCTGTAGCCACCATCCCCCTGTGCTCTGGGTCAGCCCCCAGCTCCATCCATTTCTTCCCATCCTAGATAGCACGTGCAACTGTGTTATCTACTCTCTGGAAGACAGTGGTAGAGGGAAGTTGTCAATCAGGCCTGAGGAGGCAACAGCTGGAAAGCTGAATGCCTGGATCCCGTTCTTCCTAGATCAAGTGCAAGAAAACAGCATGGCCAGTAAAATGAGCAAGGGTTTTGGAATCCCTGAGAATCACATTTGCTTGTTTATGACTTGAACAAGTTAATTAACCTCGTTGAGCCTCAGAGTTCCCATCTGCAAAATGAGGTTACCAATCCTGCAGAGTTGTTGCATTAAATGAAATACTATATGTGAAGTGCCTGATAGTGTCTGGCACACTTGTGCTTAATAAAGGCTAATTGCATGTTCATAAGAGAGGACTGAGGAACTCTTCCTCTGGCTGCGTGTTTCTAGTACCTACAGTAGCCCAGTCTGCTAAGGGAACCCTTACCAAATCTTTAGTGGACAGAGGACTTGTCAGTGTGGATAACTCTTTGTTTTGGGATGCAAAGAAAGAAGAGAGCAGCAACAGTAGAGGCCAGACTCCCTGATTCAGTGTTCAATGCCACTTTATTCACACGCTCCCATGTTCTTCCCTCCCATCACAGCCTTGCTGCCCAGGGGAGGGATATATCTTCTTTCATGCTGTCTAGGGAACCAGGGAACTGACTTTGGGCAGGAGAATCACAGTGGGAGAGTTAGAGTGGGTTAGTGGCTGGGACCAGGTTCTGGTTATGGAAGAGATTAGCATAACCTACAATGAGAGGCAGAGAAGGCACTTGTCTCCCATGTAGCCTGAAGACCAGGCTCCTTTGGGCAAAAGAGCAACATTCCGGTATGGGGGGCAATGCTCCCTCCTTGGAGCAAGAAGCCAGCTTTTGGGGGAGATGGGGGATGAACCAGGCACTGCCCCATGGTCTTCCCCATGTCAAGGAGAGAAAGGGAAGCACCATGGAGGACAATACCCCCAACTGAGGTAGGAGAAGGGGGCTTGAGCCTATGCAGCCTGGGGGAAAGGCTAATCAGGAACCCAATTATCCCCTAATGAGGGGTCTGGGGATTGAGGGATTCTGGAACTCCTCTGTGCTCTTCTCCCATTCGAAAAGTTATCATGTGCTTTAGGAGGCTTCTTGATTTTCCAAAGCTCCTACAAAAAGAAAACTCCTTATTTCACCTTGTGTGGCACACTGATGAGGGTATATAAAAGGCTATCTGGGTAAAACTCCCCCTTGATTTGGAGGGAATTAAGGAGTCAGTTATTTTAGGGCACCTGACCAGGGCACCTCTATTATTGGACAGAGGTAGCTACTCATACTTCCATCCCTCTCCCCTCCCTAAGATTCCTCTCTGTCTCTGAAATCTTTCCCTACAGGGATGGTCTAGCTTGGAGCACAGATTCTATCCCCAAGTCTAAAAGGCGGGGAAGTTTGTGTGTGGGTCCTGTGGGCTCAGGCCCTGCCCACCTAGTGTTCCCAGGCCCTTGCTAAGGGTGGGGGGTATCAGTGGAGGTTTAGGCTCAGGTCTGGGTGGAACCAGAATGCGTGGTAAGAGGTGCAGTGGAACCACAGTCAGAATCCAGGTCCAAGATGGTGTGGGGGGCTGTGGCCTGGCTGCTTGGTCCCAGTTGGTGCTCTCGAAGGCTCTGGAGGTAGCTCTGGAGGGACATAGGGTGGACAGGGCAGAAGGAAGGGTCTGGGTCAGTCCCTGCCCCACTCTCACCATCCGCATGTGCCCTCTGCCCCATCCACCAGAGTGCCCCGTCTCCCCCACTCACAGGAGCCAGACTGTCAGCAGGGCTCCGGGCGTTGTAGGGCAGCTGGCGCCGGTAGCTGCCCTCACAGAGCCCCACTCCAGGGGAGGTCCGG
This sequence comes from Macrotus californicus, assembly GCA_007922815.1. Lineage (NCBI taxonomy): Eukaryota > Metazoa > Chordata > Mammalia > Chiroptera > Phyllostomidae > Macrotus > Macrotus californicus. The sequence continues at coordinate 32,257 of VMDR010003970.1, read as the reverse complement.
TGCCACTTGGCCTCTTGCTGACGGATCCGAAGGAGTTGGAGATGCCTTCGATGGTGGCTCAAGACCACTGCTTGGGAGAGGGCAATACTGACTGAGGGAGGCCTCTTTAGACCCCAAATTCCACCCCAAACACACTCACACTATAAGAGAAATCCATTTGATCTCCTTATTCCAGCTCTATCAAACCTCATCTTCCCCCCAGTTCTTCTAAAAGAAATCCTTTTGAGTCTTCCTACTCGCTCCTTCTGGACTTTCCTGAGATCTTCCTTTTCTTCCACAACAGTCTCCAATAGCTCTCTCTTCCCTGCTCCCCTTGACAATTTTTCTTCTCATTCTTACTCAGACTTTGGCTCCTGCAACTCTAATGTTCTTTCAGTGCCCCGCCCCATTCACCTTAGATACCTCCACCCTCATCTCAAGGGTATTTCCCTTCTTCCCCTCCTCAAGTCTGGGACCTGGGGACATGAGAAGGCACAGATTGGCTGCTGCTGTACCATGGCACTAACTTACCATTGGTGTGGCCTCCATGTTCCTCATCCATGAGCTTCCATTGGGCCAGGGCCCCAAGGGCTCCCAGGGCTGGCCAGGTCCCCAGCAAGACCCAGCTATACCAGCAGAGAGGAGGCAAGGCTGGAAGTGCCTGCAAGCGTTGGCCCAGCCGACTGCCCAGTGCCAGCCCTTCCAGGAAGTAGTCAGCACAGGCCACCAGCACCGCAGCACCCAGCAGGGCTGTGCCCAGAACTGTGAGTGGACGTGGCCACCGAAGTGTGAGCAGGGCTCCCAGCAGTGCCAGCCCCACCAGCCCCCCAGCCGGCACCCAGGCTGAAGGTGGTTGGTAGATGGGTTCGGTGCCCAGCAGGGCCCCGGCGCCCAGGGTTAGGCCTAGCAGGAGACCAGTCAGGAAGAGCCCAACACTGCGAACCAGCATGGTGACCAGGCCACAGAGGAGTCCGATGCCCAGCGCAATGCCCGCGCTCACCTCCAGGCTCAGCTGTGTCTCTAGCACTCGCTCCTTGTGGCAAAGCAGGAAGATCACCAGAGCTCCTGACAGCAGGCCCGAGAGAAACATCACTGCCTTGAAGCAGCGGTAGCCTGGGAAGGGAGGCAGGAGGCACTGAGAAGCAGAAGGGGTGGGGGGTTCACAGGGATGGCTCTGATGCTAAGCAGAGGAGCAGAGAACAGGAGTGGCACACTCAGGGACCTCAAGGCAAGAAGCAGAAAGGGGTCACCTCAGGGAGGGCAGAGACTGAGGACATGGGAGGGAAAAATCAGGAGGTAGGATGGATGCATTGAGGGGAGTAAGTATAGAAAGAAGGTCTAATCTTTTCGGGGATGGTAGCTGAGAAATCAGCATAGGCCAATTCAGGTTATTGGGGGAGGGTGAAGAAGCCTTAAACATGGAGGATAATTTGGAAACGGAGTTTTGAAATAGAAGGTAAGGGGAAGGCAAGTGAGAGTGCCAGGAGTCAGAGCTGGAGGGCATGGGTGGGGGGCGGATAAACAGGAAAAGCCAGCAAGAGCAGCAGGGGCCATACTAAAGGTTGGCAACCCTGACAGACCAGTAGTGGTAGCCCAGCAACAAAGGAGAATGTGAACATCATCCTCGAGGGTGACAGCCTTGGGCAGCTGCCCCCCAGAACGCTAGCTCTGCCCTCACCGAAGCAGCAGTAGATGATTCCAAAGCAGCAGCAAAGAGCACACACCAGGGCGGGTGCCAGTTCAGGACTGTCCTGGGGTTCCAAGACACATCTTGGATCTGGAGGCTCTGGGAGTTGTTGATTAAAGGGCCTGGGGTCAGAGGTCATGGCCAGGGGCAGCAAAGCTTCCTCCATGGCAGGAAGAGAAGGTGGTCACAGAGGGGGAGGTCAGTGTCAGCTCCTCTCATCCATCCATGAATGTCTTGAGGGGGTTGGGAAACCTGCAAGGGCGTAGGGGGCAGGAACTCAGGTGCCCATGAGTCTTGAGGACTTTGTACCTCTATTTTTTTTAAAGAAAGGCCAATTTCAGGCAGAAACATGGCCCTGCTGGGGTTGAGGGAAGCCAGCTGTCTTTTTACTACCCTTTGCAATAAGGAAGCTAAATAAAACTTAAATGAAAATCTTATGAGGTAATGAACCATGTCTGTCCCCTAGCTTTCCAGGGTGGGGTGGGAGGAGCAGGAAGTTCTAAGGTTCTGTGGAGGGAGGTGTCCAGGGGCACTAGGGGGACTGGGGGGCTAAAGACCCAGCAGCCTGTTTCAGCTGAAAAGAAAGCTTGCCCACATCTGCAGCTGGGACTCAATATTACCCCACTGGACTAGGAAGGGTGTGGTTAATAAAGGGGGGAGGAGGAGAAAGAGGAGAGAATGAGTCATGGTGGGGTCCCCCAACAGCTGCTCCAACCCCCAGGAAGAAGGAAAAAAAAACAGGCACCGAAAGAGTTTGGGACAAGGAATTAAGCAGAGACAGTGGTCCACATTTGTCAGGGTTCTGAAGCCTCTGCTTCCTGAGGAGGCCGAATTGTTGGGGAAAGGGGCATCCAGCCACAGTCCCACTCTAACGACCCCTCATGGAATAAGCAGGCACCTTGCCCACAGATATCTCACCTACTGGTGGCCTCTTACTCCTCCCCTCAGGACACTGGGACTCTTCCTATCCTTCCCTTTCCCCAGGGTTGTCAGGGCTGCCAGTGGGGTTTGAATTCAGTTTCTGCTAGAATATCAAGGAGGGGCTGGCATTGGGGGCACTTTGGGAGTGGGGTAGGGTGGATGCAGGTACATTCCTTCAGCTATCTTCTTTTGGACATCAAGGTCCTAACAGGTTGGAGGGTTGGCTTGGGGAATCCCTGGGGCTCTTCTTCTCCTTCCTCTTGGAAGCCTAGGGACCCTAAATAAGGAGAGGTTGGGGAGGGGGTGTTAACTACTCACCACCCTGCCAGGGCTGAGAAGAGGAAGGGGGTAGAAGTGCTTCCCTAGATCCCCAGCTGCATCCCTGCCCGGAGATCCTAGTTGTCCGGGCGGCTGTCAGGCGTGGGCACCCCCAGGACCACTCAGTTACTTTCCCCCTAAACTCTTGCAAGTCGTAGCCCAAGCCCCGTGAGCTAAATGCAACCAGCTTGGGGGGTTGGGTGGGGTGGAGGAAGGGGACTGGGGGGGGGTGGGGATGACATCACGGGCCGGGCACCTCCAACTCTTTCCTTTGTGTGTGGGGGACCCAGTTTGCGTACTGCTCGAGGCTGGTACCAGAGAACCCCCCAACCACAGCAGGGAAAGGCTCTGGGTGCACAAGAGGTTTAGATAAAGGTCTCTGAATACTTAGGCGATGACTCAACAATTGGAAGCTCTCAAAGCCCCAACAGGGGTCTCAGCGCCCCCCTCGCTCCGGCTTGGTTTCTTCCACTTCCCAGAGAATTGGAGTATTGTCTTCTGGAGAATCTGGTGGTCCGGACTGGGGATTCGGGGAAGGGGGTCTTGCTGCCGTGGGGGCGCCGACGAGGTGCATGGGTAGACAAACTTTCGGAGTAAGACAGAGTCTGGAAGGGGGACTAACGAGAGAGGCGTGTGCAGAGAAGGGGACCGACAGAGAGGGGACTCGAGCTGGGTCTGCGTGGGGGAGGGGACGCTTGTCGACGTCGACGAACAGCTCGGTATGCAAATAAGATGTAAAGCAGCATGCAGATGAGTGCAATGTTTTTTGGCACTCCGCTCTGGTCCTGAGCCCAGCGGAGCTACGATCTCAGTCCCCGGGCCCCGCTCGGTGACAGTGCCTGAGAACTGCGTCCAGAGAGGCGGATCCGGGCCATGGGAGCTGCAATTCTACGGGGCAGTTCGCCAGCTGGGTCAGGAGCTGGGGAGGCCGAGGGTTGCTGGGAAAGAAGGGACAGCGCTAGGGGGACCAGGGCGGGGGTTGGCCCGGAGTGTTCTCTCCTCGATCCAAGGAGAGGACAAGATACAAAAAGGCCTCTATCCTCGCACTGCCAGCAGTGAAGGGACCAGGGCGGTGGCTCCTCAACGCTCCCTAGTTGTGTCTGCAAGAGAAACAGCCTGTGGCTCGGTGGCTGTTCTCTATCTCCCAGTCTCGGTAAAGCCCAATAATCCAACCCGAGGAACCCTAAGAATCTGCCCCAGACCTCAGGCACTGCTGCAGCACCTATGTGCTTCGCTTCCAGAGGTACAACTTGCGGGGACTCCACTCCAGCACCCGGGGGGGCCGCAGCAGAGGGCCCTTTAAGCGGCCGGGCCAGTACGTCTCCCCGGCCGCCTCCTCTGATTTGACCCACACTTGCTAGACTGGTTCACGCCTCTGCCAACCGCTTTTTCTTTTTCTTCCTGTCGCTTCCCTGGTAACCCCGGAAGTGGAAATAGGCGTAGGTCGGAGGCTGCGGCGGGGACGGAAGGCGGAAGAAGAGCGGAGCGGGAGGCGGAGTTGGGGTATCTGCTCTCGTAGCTCCCCCTGGCGTTGGGCCCAGCTGCTCCAGGGGAGGAGTTACTGCTGCTGTTCGGTACGTAACCGCCCCCTTTTGGTTGTCTATCTAAAGGTTGTCTCGGGTGGTCTATCTCAGGGGCAACCCCAAGTTCCGTCCCCCGCTTTTCTCTAAGGGCTGCACGGTCCACACCCTTTTCAGACAGCCTATGGCCCTCCTTTCCGACCGTCTTTTCCTTTTTCCCAAGAGTGACCTCAGGACCACACCCTTTGCCATACCTCCCTGTTTCTCGGATTCAGGACTTTATCTTTCCGGGAGAGAGAAGAAAAACTTAAGTGGATTTAGAGGAGGTGGCAGGGAGCAGTGTTGTGGTTAAGGTAGTATTGGCTTATTGCTAGGGGTAATGAATACCCCAAAGGAACTTGGGAAAACAAGGGAGGTGGATGCATTAAATATATCTCCAATTTAAGATTATTTAACCCCTTTCTTGGTCCTATCCTTGATTATCCCCACCTTGATACCTTTGTTACAGGCATCAGAACTTACCATGATGGCTGTGACTTAAAATCTTCAGGAACCCCTGGGGTCATGGCCCAGAAGCACCCCGGACAAAGAGGGTTGTGTACAGCCCACCACAGTGGTGGTGCCTCTCTTGGGACTTTAGGACCCTCTGTGGACCCTGAAATACTTTCATTCTCAGGACTTAGGGACTCAACGAGGCCTGCTCCTAATGGTACCCACTGCCTCACAGAGCACTCTAGTCTTAAGTACACACAGCCCCCAAACCCAGCTCACTGGTCGGATCCAAGCCATGGTCCCCCAAGGGGTCCAGGACCCCCTAGAAATGGAGAGGACCCTGATCAGAGTGAGGCATCTTCAGAAGAAGAATCAGGAGTGGACCAGGAACTCTCAAGAGAGAATGAGACTGGGCACCAGGAGGATGCACCAGGGAACCCGTTTCTTTCCATTCCATCTGCTTGCAGCTGCCAGGGAACCCCTGGAATCCCAGAAGGGCCTTACTCTAGGGGAGGAGATAGCTCTTCTAGCAACTTTTGCCACCATTGTACCTCTCCAGCTCTGGGGGAAGATGAGGATTTTGAAGAGGAATATGATGATGAGGAACCCAAGTTCCCCAGTGATTTTTCACGTGTGCCCAGTGAAAAGAAACCTCCACCCAGGAGACAGCGGCACCGTGTTCCAGCCAAGGAGGATACTCGGGAGGGTGGACGCAGAGATCCCAGGACCCCTGGTCGACATCGGCTGGGCCGGAAACGAAGTCAGGCAGATAAGCACAAGGGCCTGGGATTGTGGGGAGCAGAAGAACTGTGTCAGCTTGGACAGGCAGGCTTCTGGTGGTTGATTGAACGGCTGGTATTGGTGGGAGAGTATGTGGAAACTTGTGGTCATCTCATCTATGCATGCAGGCAGCTGAAAGGCAGTGATTTGGACCTTTTTCGAGTCTGGGTGGGAGTCTGGGCAGGACGGCTGGGTGGTTGGGCCCAGGTGATGTTCCAATTTCTGAGCCAGGGGTTTTGCTATGGGGCAGGGCTGTTCACCCATTTTCTTAGGCTACTGGGTGCTTTGCTACTTCTGGCTCTGGCCCTCTTCTTGGGCTGTCTGCAGTTGGGCTGGCGGTTTCTTGTGGGACTAGGTGACCGGTTAGGCTGGAGGGGTAAAGCCACTTGGCTCTTCTCTTGGCTGGAATCTCCTACCTTGCAGCGTTGCCTGATTCTGCTGAGAGATAGCAGGCCATGGCAGCAGCTTGTAAGAATGGTTCAGTGGGGTTGGCTGGAGTTGCCTTGGGTCAAACAGAGGACTAACAGGCAGGGGGATGCACCTGTAGCTAGTGGTCGCTGCTGCCAGCCTGAAGATGAAGTGACTCGACTCTTGACCATGGCTGGGGTTCCTGAAGATGAGCTAAACCCTTTCCATGTGTTGGGGGTTGAAGCCACAGCATCAGATGTTGAACTGAAGAAGGCCTATAGGCAGTTAGCTGTGATGGTGAGTATCCTTCCCCCTTTGTTCCTATATTTTATTTTGTTATTTTAGGGAGAGTAAAATAAAGGAAAGGCAGAGAAGAAAGTCAGTTTTAAGCTGAAGAGTAACTTTAATTCTTAGAAGAGAATCATAAAGACTTTTTTTCCATTTCTACTATGGGATCTGACTTTCCCTTCAAGTTTTTTTGTCACGAGATTCTTTTTCTTAATGAAAAGAAATGAACCTGATATATCAGGCAGTATTGGACTCACCCTGAAATATCAAGATGAAGTCCCTTTGACTAGGGTGGAGAAGAGACCCAGTCAGAAAGCTTATCAGTGTCTCTCCCTGAACAAATGAGGGGTTTTTTTTGAATACAGGGAAATCCAACAATCTGTCCTAGAAAGGCAAGTTTGGACCTGGTGTGGGACGGTTCAGGTAGTGCATGTGATTATTCCAGGACCAGGTGAAAGAAAACAAGCTATTTTAAGACCAGCAACCCAGAATGGCGAACGGAAGGAAAAGGGAACAGAAATCAGAGATATGTGCTTACATGTGTCATACATAAAAACCTGGTTGCTTTCATCGAGAAAAGGAGTTCCAGGTGGCAGTTGTGCTGCACCACATTGTTGAGAGAAATGATTTAATAAAAACATACAATCAAGTTGTTATTAGAAGTTGATATTAGGTTGCTATTTCTTTGGAAGTAAAACTATATTATGTTAAGCAATGTGTGTACATTGCGCTGGAGGTCTGACTGAATGTATGGAACTGGACTGGCAAAATATCATAGTGAGCAGATTACCTCAACAGTTGATACCAGGGCAACCAGGGTTTCCGTTGACCATTCAGCTTACCAGAGGACTAAATTAGTTTGTGGGAAATGCATGCCCCTTGGTTGATAGCCTGGGATATTCTTAGAGTGGGGAACAACTGCTTACTTGCAAGTTGTTACTAATAGTGGAGCTCTTTTCTCACCTTCATGTCTTTTAGCAGATATCCTCTCTTGGGGAATATCATTCTTCCAAAAATATCTCATTTTCAACTTAATTTCTTGGAGTAGAGATGATGTTAAGTTCCCCGATCCTCCACACACCCACCCCACACCCCATGGTTCTCCTTTGTTCTGGATCAGAATGTCTGTAGGCTTCTTTAATAGAACCTCTCACCACTCTTATTAGGCCTCAGAGTGACCGTGACCAAAGGGATGTTCTATATGCTTGGGAATCTGGGAGATTTAACAGCATTCTACTTATTTGACATCAGTTAAGAGGCTAGCGTTGTCTCTACTTTGGGTGGAGTCAGGATGGGAACAATAAGGAAGTACAGGGAGAGAGGATATTATGTCTTGGAGAAAAGGCTGAAATATTGATAAAAACCCTGTATCATGATAGGGTATTTGAAAGTATTGCAGAAAGTTTTCAGTAGATATGAGAATTTTCTAGTTAGAAAAGTGTCTGAGGATGTAGTATCTTTGGAACTCTTACTTTGTAACTGACAATAAAGTTAAAATGTGGGAGCTTAGTATGTATGTGCCAGGACAGACGACCAGCCATCCCTGTTTGCCTGAAATTGAAGGGTTTCCTGAGACATGAACTTCAGTGCTAAAACTGGGACAATCCCGGGTGCACTAAGATGGTGGATTGCCTTAGTACGGATTCTGTGCTATATACTTCACATGTACTCTCATTTAATATTCCCAAGAATCCATGATAGGTATAAGTATTCTAGGTCATGTAGCTAGTAGTGACAGAGCTGGGATTTGAACCGAGATCTGTCTTCAGAGCCAGACCAATTAATTGTTAAGCTATGTTGATTCTCCAAAAGGGTGGTGGAAAAGAACTGTTTGATGGGAGGTTTTGACCCAAGATGGGGAGATGGGTGGAATGGGTCTGTGTTGAAATCTTTGTCTTGATAGGTTCATCCTGACAAAAATCATCATCCCCGGGCTGAGGAGGCCTTCAAGGTTTTGCGGGCAGCTTGGGACATTGTCAGTAACCCTGAAAGGCGGAAGGAATATGAGATGTAGGTTGGAGATGGGAAATTGTCAGGTGGGATAAAAGAATAATCTTCGCTAGCAGAGGTCCCTGGACTTGTGGGTGGAGGTCCTCTGAGGTGGAGAGAATTGAGGTTGCTTGTCTTTCTAGCAGGCCCAGGCCTTAAGAGGCCAATAGTTCTGTCTTCTTTTATCCCTTCCTCAATGCCCTCTGATTTACAAAGCCTTTCTTCCCTTAGGAAACGAATGGCAGAGAATGAGCTGAGCCGGTCAGTGAATGAGTTTCTGTCCAAGCTGCAGGATGACCTCAAAGAGGCAATGAATACTATGATGTGCAGCCGATGCCAGGGAAAGCATAGGTATGAAATAGACAGGAATAGGACAGCCACAGCTTAGGCACGGGGTAGCCAAAGACCTTTGTGAGTAGTATCGGTAGTTTGTGGGATACAGATGGTAAAAAAAAACCCTTGGGTTTCCACTTCTGCCATATTGTCAAGATTGGAGATTTGAATTAATAAGAAAAAAAAGATACTTCTTAGCTTTAAGATAGAAGGTTGAGAGCAGGGTGTGCATAGGCATATGTAACTGAGTGGAGATAATTTTAGATCTTCAGCCACATTTGTCAGTTAATGAGACTTTAGCAACATCACAGCCTTGACAAATCATTAAGAAATTATCCTCCTGTTGGATTGCAGAAGGTTTGAAATGGACCGGGAACCTAAGAATGCCAGATACTGTGCTGAGTGTAATAGGCTGCATCCTGCTGAAGAAGGAGACTTTTGGGCAGAGTCAAGCATGTTGGGCCTCAAGATCACCTACTTTGCGCTGATGGATGGGAAGGTGTATGACATAACAGGTACACTTCTGTCCTCTAGAAATACGGGCTCATATATACTTAAAACTTTGATGTATTGGTAATTATTTCTCATGTTTGTAGAGTGGGCTGGATGCCAGCGTGTGGGAATCTCCCCAGATACTCACAGAGTCCCCTATCACATCTCATTTGGTTCTCGGATCCCAGGCACCAGTGGGCGACAGAGGTAGGTGGTATTTCTTTCAATAATCTACCCACTATTCTAGTTCTGAATATGGTTTCAAATGACATGGTGTTTAGGATACCTAGATGTCTCACCCTTTAAGAAGTCTGGTAACTGACTCAAGATATCTTTCTTTTTTTAAAGATTTATTTATTTTAAGAGAGGGGAAGGGAGGGAGAAACATCAATGTGTGGTTGCCTCTTGAGCAACCCCTACTGTGGACCTGGCCTGCAACCCAGGCATGTGGCCTGACTGGGTACTGAACCAGTGACCCTTTGGTTTGCAGGCTGGCACTCAATCCACTGAGCCACACCAGCCAGGGCTCAATATATCTTTAAATTAGGTGTTAATAGGTGACCATTTGACTCTTAAATCTCTTGTCTCATTATTCTGTTTCCTCTCAGAGCCAGCCCAGATGCCCCTCCTGCTGACCTTCAGGACTTTTTGAGCCGGATCTTTCAAGTACCCCCAGGACAGATGTCCAATGGGAACTTCTTTGCAGCTCCTCATTCTGGCTCTGGGGCCACTGCAGCTTCCAAGCCCAACAGCACAGTACCCAAGGGAAAAGCCAAACCGAAGAGGCGGAAGAAAGTGAGGAGGCCCTTCCAACGTTGACACTTGTTTTCTTCTTTCCTTAAATCAATGTCAGGGAGTCAAAAGGGCTGTGTACAGCACAGGATGGAGTTTGATTTATTTTTAATTATTTGAAAAAGGGAAAATTTTAAGCTCAAATTGTTCACTCAGTACTTGTAGGAAGCCCTGGAACCACTCTTCCTCCTCCACCAGCACCCAGGAATTGAAAATACCAAAGAAACACGGGGTGGCTAGAGCAAAGAACCTAGGGCATGGACCTAGACTGGATGATACCTCCCAAAGCAGGGTGGGAACTGGGTATTTCCCTGGTGTCTGTATGCCTTTGTCTTGTCTTTTGCTTCTATAGCAGATGACACTTCCCTCTTTTTTAAAAATTATGAGTATCTTATTTCTTGACCCATTTCAGGAGGGACCCCCCTCCTTTAGCCCAATATACTAGTTAAGAGACACAAGAAAATATGTAGCCCTCATTATAGGAGATACAGAGAGTTCAGTGAGTGGGAACTCTGAATTTTTTCTTTCACCTTGTGGGTAACTGCCCAAATTTATGCTTGTTGCTACAGGGATGGCCAAACCTAATAATTTTTAAAAATCAAATTTATGCCCTCTGCCCTTGGGTGAGGGGGAAGGATAAAGGGGCTCCTGGCAGCCTCCTTATGATCCAAGGGTTTGTATTTTTTTAAGTTTGTTCATATTTGTATGTACATATCTATTTAAAGCCAGGGAATTATCTTTCTATAAATATATAACTGGCAACACATTTCTTCCCTCTCTTCTTTGCTCTTATAATAGCTGGTATCCTTCTTCTCATCTGAGAGTCCTTAAGTGTTAGCTGAGTGAAGGGCACCTTCTACTAAACCGAGGAAGAGGGGATAAAAAAACACTTAAGAGATGATTTGTACAGTAAGTCACTGTTCCATCTTTCTTCCTCTGCCTTATGAGGACATCTCCCTACTCTTCCATGCTGACCACATAGTAGCCATATCTGGAAAAAAAAACAAAACCCTTTATTATAAGGAAAGTATACAGCAAAACAGAGCTGGAAGGTGATGGGGTGGAAGATATAGAAATACTTAATCACCAAACAAGCTGCCCAAACATGGCCTCCCGTGGAGGAGAGTTGTTTAGTCCCTTACCTCACCTGCCTTTCCTGACTCAAACCTACTCCTAGCAGGGCTAGGCCCAGGCAGCCCCATTTTCCATTCTGCTCTCTTCCAGTTTGGGAACAATTGTATAGTTCTCAAGCTTTCAAGATACAGAAGACAGTACGGAGAAGAGAAAGATGTTACAGTCTTTTGTTCCAACGTCGTCCCCAGCCCCATCCTTCAGTATTTATTGATGCCAAAGAGACGAACCCCATGGAATTGGGGCAACTTAGGCAGCAGTACACTGAGCAATGAGGCTGTGTTGATGAGGAAGTGAGCAGCATCATACTTGGTATAGAAGCTGGCTAGGAGGTAGCTGGGGAGAAAAGAAATAGGTTGAGTGAAATTGGCCTTCCCTATACATATTCATGCCTTCCCAGTGACTTTCTCTTATATTTTAAATGACCAGTTTTATTGCATGTAGTTCTAGGATATCTGAAAGTATCCGAGGGATCAGGGAGATAATCAGCACCTATAACTGGAGATTCGTTAGTGTGTTTAATTGTTAAAGACATGGCAAATGACAGCTGAAGCAGTTTTAGCCTGTATGACTGTGAAGTCCTCTTTGCTTCCACTCCCCACAGAGTTTTCACAGATTTACATCAGTTCTGCCTTGATTTATTCACATCTTTTGGAAATGTAAAATCATTTGGTTTTACTTGGTTTTCTCAGTCCCTTCTCCATTCTATTACTAAGGAGGCAGCAAGGAATGCTTGATTATTGCCTTCTACTTTTTTAAAGCTTCCCTGTAGGCCTTTGTACCTGGCTCTTGGAGTATTCACCATATCTCCCCAGGGACTCACAGTACAATAGGAGAGATGTTGAGGAATTTTCGGGAAGAGGTAAATTGGAGCCCGTAGTCCATCTGTTCCCAGTGTGTCAGTAGCCGAGCCTTTCCTTGGTCAGGGGTCTCAAAGGGTGTCCCTTTCACCATATGTAGGAAGACATACATAGCCTGGGAGGGAAGAGAGCAGTTTGAAGGGGCACAATGTAGTTCTTTAGCCCAAGAATTAAGATCCTCAAAGGAAAATGAGTATCCCCAAATATTTGGGGATTTTATTTTGTTTTTGGTTGGGGAAAGGCCTAGGGTGGGTATAGGGTGTGGTTTAATGCTCACCAAGTTATGGATGACATTGGTCAGGGTCCAGACGACAGGAATGCTGAAGAAGGGGATGCTGAGTAGAACCACATGCAGCAGTCCTACCAAGATGATGTAGGCCAGCCAGATGCCCCGGCTATTCATCACTCGGGTGTTGGGGTTTACTTCGCTGTGTGCCACCCCCACATTCATCCTACCACAGTGGGGGATCAGGCAGGAGTCCACCTCAATTTCCTTTCAACCCCTCTTCGATTTTTTCTCCCAACATTGTCTCCTGAATAGCTCAAATCTCCTTAACTCTATTGGGAATGAAAGCACAGCCCCATCATGCACAAAGGAAAAACTGAAGACTGGGGGGCAGAAGAGCTCTACATCTTAGGGACCTGGTAATCTTATACTCTGATTCTTACACTTCAGCTATAACTTGAAGGAGTAAGTCTAGGCGTCGGACACCCGCTTCAAGGAGCAAGGGAAAGAGAAGTATCTCACTTTTTTCCTGAAGGAGTTAATGGGGAAGCATGAAGAAGTTACATACACCCAGCATTCCAGAAGAGGGTCATGGGAAACGAGGATTCATTCACTAAGGAGGGGTGGGGGGTAACGTTACTTCCAATCCCCACCTTTAACCTGGCGCTTGCTCGTTCTGCCTCTCATCCCCTTAGCATGTAAGCAGTTAACGTCCCAATCCCTTCTCTCAAGCGTGGAGCATTGGAAGAATTTGCCCAGGGTTTTGGATTGAGCTACGAAGGAACTTGAGTTGAGCGCCTCCAGATGGAGTCCTAGCCCGAATCCAGGGGCGGCTCATTTCGTCTAAACTTGGCTCCATAAAATTGTGCTAGTCAAGTTTGATCATGTCTAGTTAGGAAGCAGCTCTTGTCCGCCCTTCTCTACCGAAAATTTCCTAAACCCTAATCCTGAGTCTGCCCCATGCTCCTCGTAAGTCGGTTCTCCTCAGCGCTCTTCTCTTAGTATTTAACTCTCCGCCGCTCCACCGCCCGCCTCCCCTTTCGCCTCCCACCATTTTTCCTCCCTCAGCATCCCTTTTCAGTCTCTCGGAAGCCCCTACCTGCAAGCTTAAGAAACCAGTCGACTAGGGACGCAGCGCTCGCTTCAACACCTGTGGTCTTCAGGAAGCAGCCGCCCTCGCCCGTCTGCAGTCTCCCTATTGGTGGAACAGAATTGGCGCTGCCTCCACCCATTGGCTGGCGGTCTACAATGGAGACGCACAATTGGTAGCCCTTTCCGTCGTTCGGAAGGTGCAGAACCCGCCTCCCTCCCTGCCCCGCCTTTTGAGAGGTGGGGAAAGCTGCCTAAAGGAGTGAGGGGGACGCCAGCTATTGACTAATGGGAAGAGTGAATGGTGTGAGGTGCTAGTAAGAGTGGCAGTGATTGGTTGGCACTGGTTGTCTGCTCCTAGGCGGGAGCTCCTGGAAGCGGAGGCAGCGGGAGGGGACCTTGTGGAGTAGAGGGGTAACAAGATGGCGGCGGAGACGGTAGAGCTCCATAAACTGAAGGTACCGTGAACGTGGGAAAGGGCTGGCTTGAACTCTTCTGGGGACTGAATTTTGCGCAGTGGCTTGTTGATTTTCCTACGTGTTCTCCTTGTAGGCTTTTCCACTTTTTACTGGCTCCCTCTGTAGTTCTTTTGTGCCTCCCTTCCTCCTCACTACGCCTGTCCTAATTTCTCATGCTCCTCACGGTTTTATTGTATCTGTACTTGTTATTTCTGCTCTTTTCTTCATCGTTGTGTCGTCCGTCACTTCCACCGGGTTGTGTAAGTGCCTTCAACCTGTTCTCTCCTTGTTTTTCGTCAAAGATGCATTACGTCAGTGGTTCTTCCCTCCTCTCTGCCCCATGCCGAACCCAGCACCCCTTTTCCTTCCCTGGGTTAATGCTTTCCTATCTGTTATCCCAAGCTGAGATTCCCTTTAGCAGAGGTTGGCATCTTGCTGTATTTCTGTCTATCTAGGTCTCAAACATGATCCAGAAAATATTTCCACTCCTTTTTTTTTTTTGATGGGGTTACGCCCCCAGGGGGTGACTTTGAAACCTGAGGAGGGGCCTTAGAATATAGGTCTCCCCATAGACCCTTGGGGTTTAGGAGCCTTTTAGAGTTAGTGAAAGCACAGATAGCTCGGATTTAAAAGTTTTTCAAGTTCTCTCACGCGGTTCTCCGCTGGCCAGTCTCGCCCCGCCCCCGACTCCCTACCGCAATACAGACAACTCAGTTGTAGCTGTGATATTTTAAAAGCATTTCCAAGGTTAGAGTTCATCTCTGTCCCCATTTCGTTATCACGGATGTACCCTGCATCTCTTGGTATCACCACTGGGTGACACTCTCAATCACCTGTTTTAAGTTGTGTCTAGGGAACCTTCATAGCTTTCTCACATTTAGATTTTTTTTTTCCTGGAAGAAAAGAGTAGTTTCTTTTAGGGTGAATTATGAGACTATCTTGTCCATTTGTGGTTTCACAAGTAGTTTTCCCATTAAATGTTTTGATCACATCATCCTGGAAACCTTGGACAAACCAGGCTGATTTTGTTGAAGTTGCAGACCGACCCCTTAAAGCTTGCTGAGCTTAAAAACAAACAGGAAAAAAGTAAGGAGAGTAATGGTAGGGAGAGATTCTTTTAGTTACTTTTTAGTTGACATCAATTAGATTTTTTGTGAAAGCTGATGGATTTCTTACTCTTGGATTCTAATCTGTACTAGGGGGATTTTGTGTCATTCTGGACTTTTGTTAACTTGGTGGTACTGAAATGTGTGGATTATATCAGTGGTCTCCTATTACCAAATGTAAAAAAAACTGATCAACCACTTCCATTGTATGTGTACTTACACAAATTATGTGTTACCCTACTGTTACGAATGTTACAGAACATACACAGAAAAGGAATTTTTGAATGAATGCGATAAAAAGGAAATATGAATAGAAAATCAAATATTGTCTTCCCGTTAGTCCCATTTTTGAAACTCCTGTAGGAAGGCACCAGACTTGTGACTTACCTTTATGGATTTTGTGTTGGTTTATGGAGTTCCTCCTTCCATAAAAGCTCTATTTGTTTGGACTATATTAAATTTTATTTTGATTGGATGATGTCCTCTGACCTGATTTCAAGTGTCATAGCCTAAGAGAACATGAGGCACTCCTGACAGCCTAAAAAAGGATACATTCTTTTAATCACATTTTGCTTGTCTTTGCTTTTTCTCTAGAGCACTTCTTAACATTTTGGAGGTCACAGATATCTTTGAAACTCTGATGAAAGGTATGGACCCTCTCCCCAGAAAAAGGCATGTACACATACTTTGCATGCGATTTGAGAGGCTTCATAAAATTACCTTGTAACCCTGAGGAGTCCTTGGACCTCTGGTTAAGAATCCATGCCTTTAATTCTGACTTCCAGGACAGCTAATGTTTGGTTCCACTGTTGATCTTGATGGAGTAATCTTGACTTGGGTTGACTTAAAGTTTTTATCTCTTTTTTTTTTTAAGCCTTTCTATTTTTATAAAGACATTTTGGGCTTTTAGAATGGGATCTCAGAGACAAGGAACAAGCTTTGAAGTAGGAAGGAAAAATATCTGAATTGATAAGTCCACAACAACTGCAGATTTCTCAAGATTTTGTAGAAATGCCGTCATTCTAATGCAGTTATAGAGACTGAATTGTGGGTGAAAATGCTTTGAACTGTATTAGTACCAGATGTCCAATCAATGGTGAGAAAAGGGACTACTGTAGAGGAGAGAATGAGAACCGTGTCCTAGTCCGAGAGTGTTGAAAAACAGTGAGGCATGTAATTTTGAAGTATAAAGTTCATGTATGTTGGTTATCGAAGACCCTTTGTAAAGGGAACTAGGTGAATTGTGTGACTATAAAGGTAGATTAGAGTGAAATTGAAAAGGGCCTTTTAAGTTGTGTATGACATTTGGTTTTTGTCATGTATGCAGAGAGCGGGGAGCCTTTGGAAATTTGAAAGAAGGAGCTGAAGTGATGATCCATGTGTGTTCTTTGGCAATATGGAGGATGGGGTCTGGAGTCGGAGAGATTTCACCAGTTATATTTTTACTATACTCTTCACTTCCCTGCTTAAAACCTTCTAACTTTATACCTGCCAATCTCTCCAGCCTAGTTTTTCACACTCTATCCATATTGGCTTTATTTTATCTCATTCCTCAGCATGAATGTTCATTAATTGCTAACACATAGCATTTACTATGTGTCAAGCACTCATCAAAGCTGTTTACATACATTAATTCATTTAATTCTCAAAATAACCCTGGAAAGTAAATGCCTTTATTATCCCCATTTTAACAGGAGAAAAAACGGAAGCCCAGAGAGATTAACTGAGTAACTTGCCCTAGGTCCCACAACTGATGAGTGGTGGATCATATCCAGGCAGTCTGTCTCCAAAATTCATGTTTTTAATCGTTGTGCACTACTTACCTCAGAAGTCAGAACCCTTATAGGGGTGTCCAACCTTTTGGCATCTCTGGGCCACACTGGAAGAAGAAAAATTGTCTTGGGCTACACATTAAATACATTGTGACATGTAATCACAAAAAATCTCGTAATGTTTTAAGTAAATTTACAATTTTGTGTTGGGCCACATTCATAGCCATCCTGGGACACGTGTGGCCCAAGGGCTACGCGTTGGGCAACCTTGTAGGCTTACAACATGCTTTTGGCTGCAGGGATCCTGCCACCCCCATTCCTACATCTTCATCTAATTAACTACTAGTTGTCCTTCAGATGTCAATCATCTACCCAAGGAACCCTAAGGTAGGATAGGTCCTCCCTATTCACACGTCGTCAGTCCACTTTTTATATGCCTTCATAGGACTCTACTTTAAAAAAACAAAACAAAAAACAAGTATTATGTACATGATCACTGATTGCCTTGTTTCCCTACTAGGTTGTAAGCTTCCTATGGGCAAGAATTCTGTTTTGCTTATGATTGTTTTCCTGGTCTAAAATAATTCTTGACATGCAGGGGGTACTCAATAATTAGTTATCAAGTGAATAAACTTAGACTTGAAGTAAGGTAGTCGCTACTTTGGAAGGAATGACTTTAAAAGAAATTTGGAATATAGATTTTTAAGTATTTACAGATCAGATAGATGTGGGTGTAATGAAAGATGATTCCAGGTTTGAGTAGTGATACTTTTAGTCTAGGTTGGGAGGAAGAGAAGAAGCCAGTTTTGTGCAGTGGAGAAGATAAGTTCCGTTTGGGGCTTAAGTGTCTTTGAGACATACACTTGGAGATAATCTGATAGTCAGTTGGAAATGTGGGTCTCCTGCTCAAGAGTTGAGAGCTGATAATAAAGGTTTGGGACTTACTGAAAACAATATTTATGTAGTGCCTACCATGTGCCCATTAACATGGGTGCTGGAGATACAGCAGTGAACAAAGCAGACAAAATTCTTGCTGTTGTGGAGCTTATGTTTTCCTGGGGGCAGGCACAATAAAGTAAAATTTATAGTATGTCAAATAGTGATAAGATCTGTACAGAAAAATAGGAAAGCAGGATAGAGGGAGTATAGTGGGAAGAAGGGTATTATAATTTAAAATAGGGTGACCAGGGAAGGTCTCATTGAGAAGGTGATGTTTAAGCAGACTTGAAGGAGGTCAAGGAGGGAACCATGTGCAAAGTGTTACGAGAGGGCCTTGTAGGTGATTGTTAGGACTTCGTCTTGAATAAAGAAATGACATGTTCTGACTTAAATTTTCAAAAGATCACTTTGACTACCCTGTTAAGAATATACTGTAATATAAGGTACAAGGGCTGCAGAATTTTTACAACAATCTGAATGAAAAAAAGACCAGAAGGGATTAGATTCTAAATACATTTTGAAGTTAGAGTTGATTTTCCAATGATTTGATTCTGGGAAGTGAAAAGCCTTTGATATAAGTGGAATGAGAAGACCAACAAAGGGATCTTAGTAAATATTGGTGTTTACAGGGTTGAGTGGAAGAAGAGTTAGTGAGCTAGCAAGGAGACTGAGGAGAAGAGGTTAAGAGGAAAATGGAGAGTTAGATAGAGTGTGCACATGAGAGCAGTTGTCGGCATCTTGGTAGTTAAGGTTGGGCTTAAATCAGAGAGACCTAGGCCTGAGCTGGCATATTGGCTTCACTATTTTCTAGCTGTATGATTTTTAAAAAATTATTGAATCTCTTTAAGCCTCATTTTCTTAACTTATAAATTGGGATCACAATACTTAGGTTTGTTGTCACGATTAAATGAGGAAATAATGTTCAAAGTTTAGCATATATTAGTACTTAAAAATAAATTTGAGTTTATTGTGTGAAATGTTATAAATAATATAAATGTTTCTGCCCTCAAAGAATTTACAAACCATATCAAGAAATAACAGATGAAAAAGCTTTGAATCAAAATTCAAGACTAGCAAACAGAAGAAATTAGAAATAAATGAATAATGTTAACTATGTCATGTAGTCCATTGATTGGTCTTTTCTCTGTAGGTTGGATAGACAGACTGAAAATGCCTTACTGGTACTGAAAAATAAAATTTTAGAAATTAATTTTTGAGTAGGTCATTCATGTACAAGTTCATGATTCTAAAGGTACAGAAGTATATATGGTAAAGAGTTTTCTTCCTACACTTGTCCTTAACAAGCATCTTCTTCCCAGTGTTAACTTAATCTATTTCTTGTCCAGGCATCTTGTGTATATACATCACTTAGAGTCAGGGTTGTATGTGTGCATGTGCATTTTTTTTACAATAACATTAAAGTCAGTATGCTGTACAGTGTTCTATAACTTGGTCTTTTATTTTTGATTTTTTAAAGATTTTATTTATTTATTTTTAGAGAGGAAGGAAGGGAGAAAGAAGGAGAGAAACATTAATGAGTGCTTGCCTCCCACACACCCCAAAATGGAGACCTGGCCCACAACCCAGGCATGTGCTCTGACTGGGAATCGAACCAGTGACTCTTTGTTTCACAGGCCGGTGCTTAATCCACTGACCTACACCAGCCAGGGCTATAACTTGGTCTTTTAAAATAATCTTACTAAGTTGTAATTGACACAGTATACAGCTCAATAAGCTTGCTTTTTAAATATGCTCTTTTAAAATATTTTAAAGTATGGGTAAGATTTGATATTATGTTAGTTATTATTTGAGTCTTTAAAAGGTTTTTGTGTTACTCTTATCATAATTGTACCCAAATGAAATGTGTTAGAAGAAATGACTTCATTTTCAGCTGTTTTGTGTTTTTACTCATCTGTATTCCTTCTGAAATTTATGTCCCAGTGTATGAGCAGAACCTACCATATAATAACTAAAGTAATATTACATGTAAAAACCACATGTAACATTTTTATTTGACCAGCAAGGGGATGGGATGGGGCAGGGTGGGGGAGTGCTGAAGAAGACTGCTGAATGAACCAGATACTTGAGGTTAGGAACTGGGAGCCAGTGGGGGGCTGAGATTTTAGTGACCAAAGGCAATAGTAAGGTCAGTGGACAGCAATGTTGAATGCTACCACTGTCAACAACCAGTTGTACCATTCTGTCAGCTCTGAGTCTAGATCAGACAATATCAGATTAGCTCCCTGTGCAAAAACCATCTCTGACTGTACATTTCCCTTTCATCTGGAAGTTTTGTAAACTTTGCCTAAGCACAATTTTGGGAAGGAAGGAGAAGGGGGCGAAACAACTTTCTTATTAGAAAGTTGAACTTTGAGTTGCCTGTTTACCAAAAATGTTACTTAAACAGGGTGGGGTGGAGGAATTGAGCTTCTGAGGAAGATTAGGAGTTACAGAAAATAAAGAAGCTGTATTGCTTTGCAGACAAACAATCAACACCACCTAAATACACACACACAATGGTATATTTAAAGTGTTAGGACTTCTGGTCAAGATGGAGGTGTAGGTAAACATGGCTTGTCTCCTCGCACAACCATAGCAAAAATTACAACTAAAATACAAAACAACTATCACCCAGAATAATCAGAAAATCGAGCTGTGTGGAAGTCCAACAGCCAAGGAATTAAAGAAGTCACATTCATCCAGATGGGTAAGAGGGATGGAGACGTAGAAAGGGCAGTCCCCACACCTACATGTGATGGATAAAAATTGGGAGGAGGTATACCTTGGGAACAAGGGATCCCAGCTCCAAACCAAAGCATCCAGCTCAGGGTTCCTTTGTCAGGAAGATTAGTCTCCATAACTTCTGGCTGCAAAAACCAATTGGGGTTAGGGTGGTGGAAGAAACTGTGGGATTTTCAGGTGTCTCCTCTTAAAGGGCCCGAGAAGGAATTAGGACTTATGCAGGCTCACTCCCTCTGGGCTCCAGCACTGGGGCAGCAGCTGGAAGGAGCACCAGTGGCACAAGGGGAGAAACTGAAGTGTCTAGCATCAGGGTGAGTGTCAGGGGACAGCTTCCTCCTGGACAAAACCCTAGAGGCCAGGCAGTGGCCATTGTCCCTTTTCTAATACTAATAAAGTGCTTACTAGGTGCCAAGCACTATTCTACAATAAATGCTTTATAAATATTTACTAATTGAATCTTCATAACAACTCTACGGTAAAGGTGCTGTTGTCTTATCCCCATTTCATGAAACTGAGGCACAGAGAAGTTAAGTTTACACAGCTGTTAGTGGTAAAGCTGGAATTTAAACCCAGGTAGTCTGGCTTCAGAGGCCATGCTAGCCTATGCAGTCACTCCACACTCCTCTCGCCACCCCAAACCCCCTCAAGAAGCCAGCACATGTATTGGTGCTTGTTTAAGTTCTCAGGTCTGCAGGCTTCTTGGTCTCACTTCTTGTGGGGGAGGGAAGCCCAAAGGCAGTAAAGACTGTAGGTGATGCTTCCAAGACACAGTGCCCACAGTGCTATAGTCAGTCTGTACAGAACGTTGTCATTTTCCCACCCTGTGAGTACACCCAGAAGGTCATGGTCAGGCTGGAAGAGTTTCTGTTCCTCAGCTACAGGTTCTCCAAAGCAGTTCCAGGCATTTGAGCTGAAGGAGTGAGTCGGTGCTTGGGAAACCTGCGTGACCGTCATTCTACTTAGTCCTCTTCAGTTGGTGTCACTTTCCTGCCACTCCACACTTTTAATGGGTGGTTAGCTACCATGTTTTCAATAGAGAGTGCTATTGGTTTGTTGAGTAGGTCAATTCTTTACATATCGGATGGGGCAAAAGTAGATCTGCAGTTCATATGGAAAACAATACAGTAATTATTAACAGTACAAGCATAAACAGTGTTTCACATACTCACAAATTGTAAACCTACTTTTGCTCCACCCTGTATTATTCCTGCCTGCTTGTCCTGCTCAACTGAATGTTCCACCCAACCAGTTATTATGAGGAGGGAGAAAAGCTGCTTCTCTCCATTTTCAAATTCTCCCTTGGTTGAAAACCTTGTAGAGATACTCAGCATATTCTCTTAGTTGTAAAACTCTTTCTTCTATAGGAATCTGCTTTCTTCTACTGGTTGGTCTATAATCCATACTTCAAAACAAGTAAAATCTTGTTTGAGGGCAAACATCTGTGACATTTGTGCACTGATTTGCATATAGGATTTCTGGAGCTTTCCTTTTCCTCGTTTTCGTTGGATTAGCATGTCATTATGCTTAAATAAGAATCTGGAGCCCAGCAAGGCTATTACATCATTTAATATATTCTATTTTTCAGTTAGCCATAACCTAGAATTACTTTGGTAGCAAATCGTGCTGTTAACCTTCTGCGCTTGTAATCTTCTAAAACCCTGAGGTCTTTATCCTTTCAGTTACTGTTGAATCAGATCTTGCTCATCTGGTTTTAGAACAGTTTAAATTTAGAACATTATTATAGTACTTTATAGGTATATGTTATTCCTTCTAAATTGAATCTTTATTTTTGACTCATTGTTCTCCCTGAAGAGCTTTCCCCTTACCCTTAGCTTAGTTCTGTCAGTAATCAATCAGTTCTTCCTCCTCCTGTTGTCTGCAGAGTTGGTAAGCATACCTGTTATGTCTTTAGTCAAGTATGGATTTAAAAAATCTTCAACAGAACTCTGGCATGCATTTAGATATTTTTTCCATTTTGACATAGATCTTTTAATTGATTCATTGTTGACATTAACCTGGCTAACACATTTACCTAATTCTGCAGTGGTCAGAACTGAATGCATATTTATGGTAGATTTCAGTAAAAGATCTGGAATAACAGAAGAATCTGCTTTTAGATAATTAGATTTTATACTTAAAGATGAATTCTTTCCATTAAAAGCTGGTACAGTAATTTTAGGGGGGAATCTTTTTCTATCAAAAATGCTGAAGATTTGTAATAATAAGTAAGTCGTTGCATGAATAGATCAGAATTTTGTTAAAGTAGGATGTTTATTCTTTATCATGTGTTAGAAAAGTGCTCTTACATATTGAATATTGGAGGAAAGTGGACTATCTTCATGGATCTAGAGGTTTGGTGGGATTAAGAGCAATTGTTTGGGGTTGAACTTTCTTTTTCTTTTTTGTGAGAACTACAGTTGACCCTTGAACAATATGGGTTTGAACTATTCAAGTCCACTTATACTTGGATTTTTTTCAAGAAATACATGCATACTGTAAATGTATTTTATTATTTTCTTAATGACATTTTCTTTCCTCTAGCTTACTATATTGTAAGAATATAGTATATAGTAATATATAAAATAAGTGTTAATTGACTTTATGTTATCGATAAGGCTTCCTTCCAGTCAGCAGTAGGCTATTAGTAGTTATGTTTTTTAAATATGTTTATTAATTTGAGAGAGAAAGAAACATCAGTGTGAGAGAGAAACATCAGTTGGTTGTCTCCAATATGCACCCTGAATGGGAACTGAACCCCCAACCTCTCGGTGTACAGGACAACACTCCAACCAACTGAGCCACACTGGCCAAGGCAGTAGTTACATTTTGAGGGATTCAGAAGTTCTTCATGGATATTTGACTATGAGGTGTCAGCACCTCTAACCCTGCATTGTTCAAGGGTCATCTGTACCTCTTTTCTTTTTTCACCAGGTTCATTGTATTAACTAGAAAAGTTTTACTCTTTTTTTCTCAGCTTGCTGAACTAAAGCAGGAATGTCTTGCTCGTGGTTTGGAGACTAAGGGAATAAAACAAGATCTCATCAACAGGCTCCAGGCCTACCTTGAAGAGCATGGTGAGTGCTTTGTGGAGTTAGAGTGGTGTGACTAAGGGTATTGGTTTTTAGGCTCTGTCATATGGAAGATTTCTTCTTTTCCTTTACGTTTTTGGTGACATCAAGTCTTAATTAACTATATCAAGAAAATTCCTGGTTATCCAGAACAGTGGTTATAATGCAAAGAAGCACCTTCCCCCACCCCCTTTAATACATTGCAATTTTATTTCAGCAAATTATTTAAAAGGAAGTGTGGTAAAACAAGTATCATTAGCTTGAGAATTGGAAGATTTGAATTCTGATTCCTCTTGTGCCAGAAATTTACTAGGTATCTTTGGACAGTCACTGTTTACATGGCTTACTCTTTACACTTGTCTGTTCTGATCTATGAAATGGGACAAGTGTCTCTACCCTTGAAATTCATAAACTTAGGTAACCTCTAGTTCTGACATTCTCTAATTTCGCCTTTTTTTTTTTTTTAAAGATTTTATTTATTTATTTTTAGATAGGGGACGGGAGGGAGAAAGAGAGGGAGAGAAACATGATGTGCAAGAGAAATATCTTTCGGTTGCCTCTCACGTGCCCCCAGCCAGGGACCGGCCTGCAGCCTAGGCATGTGCCCTGACTGAGATTGAACTGGCAACCTTCTGGTTTGCAGGCCAGCATTCAGTCCATTGAGACATACCAGCCAGGGTTAATTCCACCTTTTAAAAACAATTTCATTGCCTGGGCCTGGCGGCTTGGTTGGAGCATTGTCCTGTACAGGTTACAGGTTCAGTCCCCAGTCCATGTGTGTATGGGAGGCAACTAATTAATGTTTCTCTCTTGACATCTATGTTTCCAGCTCCCCTCCCTCCCTCCTCCTCCCTTCCTGTCTCTAAAATCAATAAACACATACTCAGGGGAGCATTTAAGGAAAAAGTAAAAAAAAAATAAAATAAAAAAGACCACTTTGTTTAAGGCATACTGTCATCCCAGGTTGTACAAGTTTCCTCTTTAATTTGTGTTTATTCTCTTTTATTCCCATTCCTTTTATCCCATCTCCCTTAAACAACTGTTCTAATGTGTTTGATATGTATTTTTTTGTCTCTAAGTACTGTGGGGTTTTTTTAAAGATTTTTACTTATTTATTTTTAGAGAAGAAGGGAGGGAGAAAGAGGGAAACATATGTGTGGTTGCATCTTGCATGCCCCCTACTGGGGACCTGGCCCAGGCATGTGCCCTGACTGGGAGTGAACAGGTGACCCTTTGGTTTACAGGCCAGCCCTCAATCCACTGAATCACACTAGCCAGGCTGTGTTCTTTAGTTAGTTTGTTTGTTTGTTTGTTTGTTTGTCTTTTAAAGATGTATTTGTGTGGCCTATGCCTGTGTTGTCAACTAGTCTATTCATTCCAATTCCTGCTTAGTATTCTATGATGTATAGAATCCACCACATTTTATTTCACCCAGTGATAGACATCTGTATTACCTCCTGAACTCTACTCAGGGTTGCTAATAAATACCTATTTATAAATGTATACTTACTGTGACTAAGTGTTGCCAAATTGCTTTCCAGAATTGCTCTATAACTCCATAGAGTTCATGAAGGTTCTTGTCTTGCCTCCACACATCTATGCTATCCTATCAAGTGGCCTAATTTTACTAATCTGTAGGTCATTTCCACTTACATTTCTCTAATTATTAAAAAGTTTAAACATTTCTTGTGTTTATGGTTATTTAGGTTTCTCCTTTGCTTATTATTCTCTTGGGGTTCCCATCATTCACTTGTTAGTTTGCAAGCCTTTTCTTTTATATTTTAATAACTATTCCCTTGTTGGTTTTAGACACTAATATCTTCTTTGTCATTTGTTTCTTTTTCCATGGTGTTTTTCCTTAGTTGTGATAAATTTGAAATTTTTCTCATATTGCTTTTGCCTCTGGGTTTTCGTTTTGTTTTAAGAAATCTTCCCCCACCTCTAAATCTTAAAGGTATTCTCTCATATTACTTTATATTAATGTTTAAACTTGACCTCATCAATTTAGTTCTTCAGTCCATCTGGAGTTCAACTTTATATTAATGTTAGGAAGAGAAAACAGTTTTATATCCTCCATGTGAAGCAAATTTTATAAACATTAGTTCTGCCTTTATTATTGAATTTTATTTCGGGAAAGCAAAATGATTGTAATTTTAGGCTGAGTACAGTGATCAATATGGTTATGTAGCAGGGCTTGACTTGAATATTTTAATATTCTTTAGCTGAAGAGGAGGCAAATGAAGAAGATGTACTGGGAGATGAAACAGAGGTGAGTTGGAGAGAGTAAGGTTAGTTGATCGGTCTGGCAATGTGCCACTACCTTGGCCACATTGCTTAACATCAATCATTAGAGGACTTAAATGCTAACTGGCTAGGGGAGAATAGTGGGGGAATGAAGTTTCTGAAAGACTGATTCATTTTGGAGTTCTCATATTCTTCTTCTTTTTTTTTTCCAATTTTTAATTATCAACTTATTTATTTTTGTTTTTTATTTTTTAATTTTTATTATTTTTTTAAAATTACTTTATTGTTGTTCAATTACAGTTTGCATTCCCCCTCCCCTGGAGTTCTCATATTCTTCTGTTGACAGGTTTTTACTCTTGATTTATGTTAACCATTGTGTTTCATTTGTTTTCAGGAAGAAGAACCAAAGCCTATAGAACCGCCTGTCAAAGAGGAAGAACCCCCTGAAAAAACTATAGATGTGTAACTATCTCTTTTTTATCATCTGAATACTGAGCAAATAGTTCTGGGGTTTTTGGTGGGGGGGGCGTAGTGTTTCACTTTGTTTACCTTTTATGGCTTTTTTAAATTTCTCATATCCTACATTTTCAGAAGAACCTATTTCATTTCAAGTACATGGTCTCAGTGAAGCAAAGTAGTTTGTCTCTGGATTCTGTAATAGATGATCAGGACCAGATGATCAGGACCAAGTGTAGGTCTCCTAGCCTTGTTGTATCATCATAATAAATGATTCTCTTTCTTACAGATTCTCTGCATAGAGAGAATTTTGTAAGGGAGGAGGGTGCTGACCAGAGATTTTTGTGTCTCAAGTAACACAATTCTGTCCTTTTTGATTTATAGGGGAGTAGGGGAGGGCAAAGTACTAAGGTGGAAAGTAAATCTTAATTTTTTTAAATTTTTATTTATTGATTTTAGAGAGAGAGGAAGGGAGGGAGAGCGAGAAACACCTATTTGTTGTTACACTTACATATTCATTGGTTGATTCTTGTATGTGCCGTGACAGGGATCGAACCCACCTCCTTGTATCAGCACAATACTCTAATGAACTGAGCTACCAGGCCAGGGCAGATCTCGATATATTTAAACTATCCCACAGTGGTATCGTAAATATTTTTTATTTGGAACTCTTTCCACAGATGTCTGGCAGTTTTATACTCTAGCACATTAAGAGCAGTTGAGTCTTTCTTAACATTTTTGTTCTTCATAGCTGTATTAATGCATTTAGTATTAAAAGACTTAACCTTTTGGTTATAAAAGGTTAGTAAAAAAATTAAACAGTACGTACACCCAAGCACCCCTTGTTTTCACTTCCATCTGATTTCCTAGAGCTTTTCAATATCTTCTTTTGTAATGTTTTACACGGTGTGTGTATGTATGTGTTTGTACATATACATATGTACACACTATGCATATTGTTGGTTTCTTGATCCCCTCCCCCCACACACACACATCTGGAGATCTTTTTGTATCATACAGTAACATTCTTACTTAAATGCTAGTTATGTACTAGGTAAGGTTCTAAGTATTATGCATATATATGTTCATTTAACCTACACATCAATCCTGTGAAATAGGGGTAATTATTCTAGTAAGTGGTAGGTCTCTTTTTTCCAGCCTGTTGTTATGGGAATTGTGTTATGTAAAAGTTGTGTAATAGACCCTCCATTTACCCACATTTAGTGGTTATCAGCTTAGAACCTTATTTTTTCTAGCAGTTAATAGTACTTCTGTTCCATAATTTCACCATTTTCTTGTTGATGGGCATTTAGATTGTTCATAATATCAAGAAATGCAGTTCTACATATCCTTAGGCTGAAACTTTTTAAAGATTTTATTTATTTTTTAGAGAGGGGAAGGGAGAGAGAGTGGGAGAGAAACATCAATGTGTGGTTGCCTCTCACGCACCCACCCACTGGGAGCCTAACCCGCAACCCAGGCATATACCCTAGACTGGAAATCGAACCTGCGACCCTTTGATTTGCAGGCTGGCACTCAACCACTGAGCCACACCAGCCAGGGCTGAAACTGTTTTTATATGTATACAAGTGTGTCCATAGGATAAATCCCTGGATTTGCTGTATCATAGGGGATATGCCTTTAATGTTTCATTAGATTTTATCAAATATTACTGCTTTCAAAAGCCTTTAGTTATCTTCCACTATAGGAGGTATATGTCTAGATGTAATGCTTTTAGAAAATGACTTATGGGATAGCTTCAAAATAGAGATGTTTTGCGCTGATTGGTGTGGCTCAGTTGGTTGGGTGTTGTCTCATAAAGAGGTGACTGGTTTCATTCTGGTCAGGGCACATGCCTAGGTTGCTGCTTCAGCCCCCTGTCCGGGTGGATTCTAGATGCAACTGATTCTCTCTCACATCGATACTTCTCTCCTTTTTCTCCCTCCCTTTCCCTCTCTAAAATAAATAAATAAGTGAAGAAATAAAGAAATGAATAGAGATGCTTTGGGGCAGGAAGGCAGATCAGATAAATACAAGGATAGTTGACTTGTGTGGTTTAAAAATAATGAAATTGCCCTGGCTGATGTGGCTCAGTGGATTGAGCGCCGGCCTGCAAACCAGGGCGTTGCCAGTTCGATTCCTTGTCTAGGGCACATGCCTGGGTTGTGGACCAGGTCTCAGTGGGGGGCGTGTGAGAGGCAACCACACATTGATGTTTCCCTCTCTTCCTCCCTCCCCCTCTCTAAAAATAAATAAAATCTTTAAAAATATATTTTTTTAATATTTTAAAAATTAAAATAATAAAATTGAAAATTTGTAGAAGTACATTATCCTTTGAATATGTAAAATGTGTAATTTGTTTAAAAGATTTTAATTTTATTAATGAATTTCTAAACAGGGAAGTTGAATGTGTATAGGGGTAGTGATTTTGTTTTTTAGAGAGAAGTAATGGTTAGACTAAAATGTCTGCAGTGCAGAAAGGCTCTGGGGCCCTTTAGTTTGGGTAGTGTTTTGTATATGACTATGGGTTGGAGAGAAATTTCTCAGTGAAGAGATGAAATTTCCCTTGAGTCCCAGAATGTGATGTGTTTTTATTGCTTGTGCTTAATTGTGCCTGAGGGCATTAGAATGAAACAGGAGGAGGCTTCCTCTCTGGGGTTCCCTTTTTGCTGAGGTATACTGCAGTGATTGTGGTTTAAGACAGGAATGTGAAGGAAGTCATTAAACTGGGATTGGTGGAAAGAACTGCTTTCTTAATGGCATTGGACTTCAAGAAAAACATTAAACTTCAGTGTCCCTTTTTGCTTCAACAAAACAGAGGGTTGGGGAAGGAAGAGTGACCAGGAAAAGGGAAGAATTCAGAAATTTCTTTAAAAGTCAGAATATTTAGGGCTAATTTAGGTCCTTTGAACATTCAAAAGGAGGTCCCCTGTGTCATCTTTGGCTTGAGGATCTCCAAAAATATTTCTGTTTTGTTTGATTTTTTTGTATTTCCTTGTCAAATCAGTTAAATATTGTAGGACTTAGTTATGGTCAGCAGGGGGCACCCATTGCTTATTTGTCAGTTCTGGGATCTCCAACAAAAGGATGGAAGAGAGAGTAAGTTCCTGTTCCAGAATTGCTTCCTCTGAAAATGCCATTAAACCATTACTACCTTTCAGGGCATCAAATGGGAAAAGTGTCTGGGATATTGGAACAAAAGCCGCCCATGTCTCTAAATGAGGGACCTTAATGAGACTGGTTATGACCCACAGTTTTATGGGAGTTGTTTGGTGGAAGGTTAATGTCCTTCCATTTATCCTGGGTACTTCCGAACTTTGTCTCCCACCCCTGTGGTCCCCCCCTCTTTTGTTTTCTCTTAAGCCTTTGACTGGTAACTTAACATGTTTTCCTAATTCAGACTCCCTTAGACTTTTTTCTCCCCATTCCCTGTGGCATTTTTATTTGTCCCACTTGACTGTTCTAGCTGAAGCTACAGTCTTCATGGGAAGAATGAGGGGTTTGTAAAAGAAAACAAACAGTTTATAGAGCACACATTAATTGTTTCTGTATGAAAATTGAGAGATGGTGTTTAAATGAGGGTTGAAGGAATAGTTACTAGTCCAGAAGTAAATTTAAAGTTCCTAAAAGTAAATCAAGTGGTTTCTGGCATCCTTTGAATACTTCCCTTCAGCCCAATGTATTTATCCAGACTTCTTTCCTAATAACTTCCATATATTTTAGCAATGTAGCTTAGTCTGTTGGTGAACTCTTATAAATAGGTGACAGTCCTAGGAACTGAAGGTATAATTGGCTTCATGGTTTTTTTGGACTAATGGGTGACAGATATGGGGCAGAGGACATGATTTGGGTGAATTCTTTACAGTTCTAAAGTTTTGGGTTACAACATCAGTTTTCTAATTTAAAAAAATCTCTTTCCTCTTCTCCAGGACTTCAGAAAAGAAAGTGGTAAAAATTACATCTGAAATACCACAGACTGAGGTAGGTATTATGCTCCCTGGTAGAAGACCAGTATCTCTCTATATCTTTCAGTTTCTTACCCTTAATTCTATCTGTATTATCACTTTAAAAAATTTACTCATAGGTAGAAAATCAGTATTGACAGATTTTGCTATTGATATATTTTTCCACCAACTATGCTTGAGGAAATATTTGGGTTAGCATAGACGTCTTTGAAGCCCTAGTTTTTTAATATATAGTACTATGCTCTCAGTGATAAGTTTCTTTAGGATGTTTACAAACTAGGATTGCAGTCTGGGGGGATTGTACCTTGGAAGAGATGAAAAGTAGAAAGTGAAGATATCACCTTTAAGTTACAAATCACTAGCTGGTGAGATTGAAATTTCTCTGGATTCTGTCTTAAGATCTCTGAAATTAGGTTCCAGTCAAGATCTGTGTTGGTTTTTGTACCTTTAAAGTAAAGGTGGCGTAGGACAACACTGTCTCATTTCTAACTGAAAGAGTACCACTAGTGTTGGAACCAAGCTGTTCCTTTGATCCCTTTTCAAAGGTCAACTAGACATAGCTTTTTGTCTTCTTGGCTTCATGAAGAATGTGGGTTTCATTTTATTCTCTTTTGTTTTTGAGGACATGACTGTAATAATAGTCTTTTTGTGTTTGCTTTTTGGAAAAGGCTGTTAAGTCCTCAGTTGGTTATAACCTAATATCTTCTAGGATTGTCAGTATTTTCAGTTTAGACCTTAAGAAATTACTCCTGGTGTTCCAAAGATACACACCTCTAAACAGCTTTTCTCTTAAAAGTAGGAAACCAGTCATTGAAATTTTCTTTTTCCCTTCTTTTGTCCATTATCACTTAGAGAATGCAGAAGAGAGCTGAACGATTCAATGTGCCTGTGAGCTTGGAGAGTAAGAAAGCTGCCCGGGCAGCCAGGTGAGCATCCCCAGCCTTCTGGACCTGAAGTGCGGGCTGTGACCCTGGGTTTGAAATATAATTGTTGACTTTATTTATTTTTTTAAGATTTTATTTATTTGTTAGAGGTGAAGGGAGGGAGAAAGAAGGAGAGAAACATTGCTGTGCTAGAGAAACATTGATAGGTTGCCTCTTCCATTCCCCGGAATGGGGACCTGATCTGCAACCCAGGCATGTGCCCTGACTGGAAGTCAAACCGGCAACCTTTCTGTTTGCAGGCTGGCACTCAGCCCACTGAGCCACACCAGCCAGGGCATAAATACAATTGTTGACTTTAAGTAGGATGTAGGCCTTGATGAAAAGAAACACATTTTTGGCTCTATTGATGGAACTCTCTTGATTTGGATATCATTGCTATAGATGGGTTTTATTATCAAGCAGGGGTTTGTAATAGGTAAAAGTCAGGAACTTCTCCCAATTCTGGTAAGGCTTCTTTTTAGCTTATTATTTGGACTCTTGGTGAGAAAAAGAGTAAAGGAGACTTCTTTCATGGGCTTGTTAGAATTAGCTAATGATTGCAAGGCTTGAGATCACAAGCAAGAAGTGCCATATGTACACTTGACACGGAGACCAGGAGAGTGAACAGCTTCCTAAAATTGAGCTTGTTTTTCTTTTTACAGATTTGGGATTTCTTCTGTTCCATCAAAAGGTAAGCATCCAGAGACTCTTCTGAGAAAGTTACCTCTACAGTCTTATTTTCTGGCACAACAGATTTTATTTCTCCTAATTAAGGTAAACTTGTTAGCTCTAGAAGCCTTTAAAAAGAGGTTATAACATTTATCTTTGCTTTAGGTAAAACTGTACTTAAATCTTCCTGGGCACTTTAGAGAAAGTACTGAAGTTATGAGAATAAGAAGTGCCAACATTTGTTTTCCTTTTCTTGGAAATTTTCAGAGAAGTTTCTAGTACCTTGCTTATTCTAGTGTCTCAAATTAGCACATAATTAGTATGTACCTGTCCAGTGTTATACTGTCTAGTGTAATGGTAAAGGGAAAGAGAATCTTTTTTAGTTCAACCATCTTAACTTCTTAGGAATTTACAAGGAAATAATCTTGGATATACTTTTAAGACTTAGCCACAAGGATGATCATGCATTAATTATAGTGGTCAGTAACTGGAAACAATGTAATATACAGTAGAGAATTGGTTAAATAAATGTGTATGATAGTGGAGACCATGCAGATGTTAAAAATTATATTGAAGAATATTTGTCAGAAAGATGTTAAGTGAAAAAGGC
>VMDR010003969.1:51538-65505 GCA_007922815.1 Macrotus californicus | reverse complement strand
GAAATAGACTTCCAGGGGGTCCAGGAAGCTCAGAGAGTCCCAAAGAAGTTGGACCCAAGGAGGAACACACCAAGGCACATCATAATTACATTACCCAAGATGAAAGATAAAGAGAGAATCTTAAAAGCAGCAAGAGAAAAGGAAACAGTAACTTACAAAGAAGTGCCCATAAAACTGTCAGCTGATTTCTCAAAAGAAACCTTACAGGCAAGAAGGGGCTGGCAAGAAGTATTCCAAGTCATGAAAGGCAAGGACCTACATCCAAGATTACTCTATCCAGCCAAGCTATCATTTAGAATGGAAGGGCCGATAAAGTGCTTCCCAGATAAGGTCAAGTTCAAGGAGTTCATCATCACCAAGCCCTTATTATATGAAATATTAAAGGGATTTATCTAAGAAAAAGAAGATCAAAAATAGGAACAGTAAAATGACAACAAAGTCACAGTTATTAACAACCGAACCTAAAACAGAAACAAACTAAGCAAACAACTAGAACAGGAACAGAATCACAGAAATGGAGATCACACGGAGGGTTATCATCAGGAGAGTGGTTGGGGAGAGGGGGAAAAGGTACAGGGAATAAGAAGCATAAATGGTAGGTAGAGGATAGACGGGGGGAGGTTAAGAATAGTATAGGAAATGTAGAAGCCAAAGAACTTATATATATGACCCATGGACATGAACTAAAGAGGGGGAGTGTGTGGGTGGGAGGGGGTGTGCAGGGCAGAGGGGAATAACGGGGGCAAAATGGGACAACAGTAATAGCATAATCAATAAATTATATATTAAAAAAGAAATAAGTAGTTCAAGATGTGGCAGATGATGTTGGCTCCGGTTATAAGGTTGGAGGTGATGAGAGAGCCTCAGGGCCCAGGACAGCAGTATTGTCCGGGGCCACTGCGTGGAGTGGCTGGTGAGGATGACAAGCCCTGGCTGTCCTGAAATTGAAAACACATCTGCCCTTGGGGAGCTGTTTCAGGGAAGTGCATACAATGGAGGTCAACTACAGAGCGGCCTTAAGCGGGGAGCTCATGGCGAAGAAGCGGAGGGTCTGTGTGAGCACACATCCACAGACATACACACTTCCCTCCACCTGGACAGGTGTAAGTAAGAATCTGCTGAGATTTTGTAACTGGTTACCTTCTGCTGCCTGGCACGTGGATTCAAGCCACAGAGGACTTCTTTCCTCTTATCCAGCCTGTGCCTGTGGCCAAAGCACTTTCTCTGAGGACGCAGACTTGGCAGACTGGGACTTCCCCAAGCTGGGATTGATGAGATGACTGTGGGAGCCGAGTAGGGTGGAGGGGGCCTGGGGGCGGCAGGCTGCACCACTGTACTAGTTTGGAGGGGCTGCCGGAACAAATCAGCAGAAACTCAGTGGCTTAAACAACAGCACATTACCCTCTCACAGTTCTGGAGGCCTAAGAGTTTCAATCCAGGCAAGGCTGGTTCTTTCTGGAAGTTCTGGAGGAGAATCGGTTCCGTGCCTCTTCCTAGCTCCTACTGTCTGCCAGCAATCTTTGGCATCCGTTGGCTTGCAGGTGCATCACTTTGGTCCCTGTGTCGTCTCCTCATCTCCTTCTCCCCTATCTTGTCTGTGTCCAAATTTCCTCTTCTTAGGACACCAGTCATTGGATTAGGGCCCCTCAAATCCAATGTGACTTCATCTTAACTTGATTACATCTGCCAAGACCCCATTTCCAAATAAGGTCATATTCACAGGTACTGTGGCTTACTACTTAAACACAGCTCTTTGGGGATACGTTCTTCACTTCGGTTTGTTTCCTTTGGTGACAGAAAAGCATCGAGCCTTTTAGTTTGAGTTTAAGAGGACAGAGTGCGATGAGGTCTCCTAGATTGGAGACACTGCCACCCCCGGTGAGGACTTCAGTCAGTGCACGAGGCCAGCCTCATCTGCGTAATGGGAAGAACTGCCAGCTAGCAGAGGGATGAACTGCTTGGCCTGCTGGTTGGTTTGTTTGTTCATCCATCCACTCTTCACCAAGCTGAGTCTTTGCTTTTCTCTCTGCAGACGCCCATCCAGCCATGGCGACCCCCTCAGCTGCCTTCGAGGCTCTTATGAACGGAGTGACCAGCTGGGATCTCCCTGAAGATGCTGTCCCGTGTGAACTGCTTCTTATTGGAGAAGCCACCTTCCCAGTGATGGTGAATGACATGGGCCAGGTCCTCATTGCGGCATCCTCCTATGGCCGAGGCCGCCTGGTGGTGGCAGCCCATGAGGACTACTTGGTGGAAGCCCAGCTCACTCCTTTTCTCCTCAATGCAGTGGGGTGGCTTTGTTCTTCCCCTGGGGCTCCCGTAGGTGTACACCCATCCCTGGCACCCCTGGCCAAAATCCTCGAGGGCTCCGGGGTGGAGGCGAAGCTTGAGCCGGAAGTGAAAGACTCCTTCGGGGTCTACTGCATTGATGCTTACAATGAAACCATGACCGAAAAATTGGTCAAGTTTATGAAACGTGGAGGAGGCTTGCTCATTGGGGGCCAGGCCTGGGACTGGGCCAGCCAGGGTGACGACGAAAGGGTTCTGTTCACGTTCCCTGGGAACCTCGTGACCAGCGTGGCGGGCGTGTACTTCACTGACAACAAAGGAGACACGAGTTTCTTTAAAGTGTCTAAGAAGATGCCCAAGATCCCGGTCTTAGTAAGGTGAGTGCATTCACTACCCACCCTGGGGTGGGGGCGGGGGATGGTCCCAGGTTAAAAAGCAGACACTGTTCTTGTGCTCAGGTTAGTCCCAGGCTAACAGACGAGAATTTGGCCCGCAGACATGGATTCACCATAAATCAGCCAGATTTTAAAAAGACTGTGAGTCCCAGGATGGAGCAGGGTCTCTGCTGCTGCCGCTTCCTCAGACCAAATCACTTAGCTCCTGGAGGGGAGAAATTTCTTGGTGCCCCTCAGCATCTAGCTTAACCAAAGGCACTGCTGCATCCCAGAGTTGGCATGACTACTTCGGACAGGTTCACAGCAGAAGGCGGCTTGCAACTGAAATACAAGGAAAGGGAAAACACAGGAGGGACCCCAGAGCCGTCTAGAGAGCTGTGGCAAAGATGTTGAAATGTCCAGCCAAATGGGATTAGGGTGGCAGTAAGAGGTAGAGAGAGCAGAAAAGATGGCCCAAGCTATTTATGCCAAATCTAGGAGTGAGGAGAGGATTTTATCTCCGGAAACAGGAGACTTGATGATGGAGAATGAAGGGGGCAGGTGATAGGTACAGAGACGGATACACGGAAAGTCTTTGACAGCATTGCCCAGCCTGTTCTGTTCGCTCTGGGCTCCCGCACCTCCAACGGTGCTGCATGTAGACCAGGCTGGTCGGTGCTCAGTAAACATGTGTTGAATGGATGAGAGAGATGAGAAGCTGGAAGTCCCAGGAGCAGAAAAAGTGCACCGGGCCATGCCCTATATTGTACATTAAAAGACTCACCAGTTTTTTTCTGACTGATGAGCAGAGTAAGGTAGGACTGGGTGAGGAGGGCACACCGGGGTTAGTAGAGAGACCGGGAATGAATGAGTGGTGGCCCCTCCTTGGCCTGGGGATCCTAGGACACCCCACAGCTCCATTCTCACAGGTGCAGCGAGGAGAGACGGTTAGTCAGAGGCAGGGTGGCTGATCGGATTGATCAAACTTCAGCGTACCAATAATGATCTTGACCCTAAGGAATGGGAAGGTACGACCTGGCCGTAGTGCTATATCCTACCAGCCTAATTGCCCTTAGTTGCCTTAAAAGATGTTTTTATCACTGCCAGAGTGTCCTGCTATTTATTTTTAAACCTTCATTTGAACATAAGTGCAAATTAACCTTTAATCTCATTACTCACACATTTCTTACTAAATTCGATTTTAAACAAGATCTTGGAATTCTCTCAACCTTCTAAACTTAGAGTCCATGAGTCTTATTTTTTTTAAGAATTTTTAAAAAAATAAGTTCACTGATTTGAGAGAGAGAGAAAGGGAGAGAGAAACATCAGTCGGTTGCCTCCTGTACACACCCCAACCGGGGATCGAACCCACAACCTAGGTACATGCCCTGACTGGAAATCAAACATGCAACCGTTTGGTGTATGGGACGATACTACAGTCACCTGAGCCACACTGGCCAGGGCACACAGGTCTTAGGATGAATCAGATTTTGTCAGAAGAAGTTACTACTTTTATGATGAGAAAAACCAAACCGTGGGCTCTACTTTTAGCCTGATGGGAACAGCTGCAGATGTCAGGACGTGAACCTCTCAGGCACCGCCCTACCTTCCCGCCCGGAAGGCATCCAGTCTGCAGTTAGACACGGGCCTCTGTGTCCCAAGCCCCTGGAGCCTGTTTCCTGAGCAATTCGACCAGGTGTGGAACTAGTCCCACCTTCTTTTTTACTAAGTATTGGTGTTTTTCATGTGGGCGAACACTGGGCCCATTGTCCTAAACTGCTCGCAGCCCCACTGCAGGGCTCAGGATCCTAGTAAAGGATTTCACTGCCCTGGAAAGAGCACAGATCTTAGAGAAGGCAGGCATTAGTGAGTTGCCAGGCTCTGCCTGGGGCCTCAGCTAACCTCTCTAAGCCTCCCCCCAACAGTGGGACGAATAATGATGACCTTTCAGGGGTTGTGAGAATTGAATGAATTAAGAAACATGCCCAGAGTACCTAGAACACTTGAATTATTTTGACATCCCGTCTCCGTGCTGTGGTATGTATGTAAGGGAATGATGTCATGAATTTCATTCCCAACCACTGAAAATGACCGTCATTCACCATTATGCTACTTTGCCCCAAATCGTGTGCGTTGTCCCAGCTGTGTTAGGAATTGAGACTTTAACTGATATTTTTACCTACTCCCCCCACCAAACTGAGACGGCACCATCACGGTTGGTTGCCACATTTTACCTTCTTTATACGTTTAACAGAACAGGTACTACACATCGATAAAATACTTGATGCAGACTAAACATAGCATTAGATAACCCATTTTAGGGAGATTTCAGGAGAATCAACCACAGTATTTTTGTCTACTCTGTCCTTTGGATAAAAAGGCCCTTGTCTCATTTTAACTCAGATCTCAGGCTTCTCTCAAAGAGTTCTAATTCTATGTTCATTTGTACATTCATTTAGCAAGTGTTTATTGAGTATATTCTATATCCCGGGCATTATGTCTTATTTCAAGAAAATGATTGCCAAAGATCCGAGAATCGGGAGCCAGAAACATCTTCAAAAGAAATTGCAAAACCCAAGTGACTGTGGTAGGGAAAGCTCTGGGATATCACGTTTCAGTGGAACGGGAAACCCGGGTACTGCCGGCAGCTGTGCAGTGTGACCTTGGTGTGTCCTTCCAACTCCCTCTTTCCCTTTTAAGTGGACAGTGTTGCAGTAGAGGGTCCTTCCCGATTTTAGCTTCTCCTCCATTGATACTAGTTTCCGTCTTCAGTGACGCCTGCATACTCAAAGCCATTGGAAATGCATAGAAGAGACTGGTGCACAAATGCTCCAAGCACTTCAGCTTGAAGACACCCATTACACCTGAATTGCCAAACACTATAAATAGATGCTATCTATCGCCTTCGTTCTGAAAGATGACGGGGTGTTATACACACAAGCATCTTTTTGCATTCCAGATCGTTAAGATTTCAGAATTTTGAAAATTTAGTATCTGCTTTTAAAATGAGCTCCAATAAAACAAGAAAACTGCCAGATTAGTGATGGTAAAAGTGAGTATGACTCTCCGCACAGTTTGGGAAACAACCATATCTGAACAGACATTAACAAGCTTATTTCCAACAAGGACCCACAAGTCCTTGGTGGTCATTGCTAGTTAGTTATATGTTAGAAATACACAGAATGCTGATTATAGATTTTATGTCAGGGTCATGGCCAGGCGTCGTAGGGGTTAGACTCTCCTAACTCGGACAGTGTGTTTCTTAACTACAGTCTTAGCCATATATGGTAAAAGTGTACTCACTGATTCTCACAAAATAAACTAGAAGTTTTTTTTTAGAGTGAATGAATGGGATGATACTACACCATAGAAGAGAATTTGCTAAGTCTCAATTCAGCTTTTTTTTTTTTCTTTTCTTTTTAATGAACAGTTTCCTTTCTTGAAATTCAAAATATATGCTTCTTGTGGAAAAAAAATAATCCACAGGTATACAAAGTAAAAAATAGAAGGTCTTCATCTTCCACCTCTTGCTAATTCCATATTTCTCCCCAGAGGTGACCACTGCTACTAGTCTGGACTATGTCTTCTCTGGCTCTTTCCTCCATTGTTGTATGCATTGGGGTTGGCGGCAGGGAGAGCTGGCGGGGTGAGGGGGTGGGCAGGCAGCTAGAAAGAGAGATCTGCTATTTGATTTCTCCCTTAATATGTCAGGAACACCTTTCCACGTGCCCGTGTAAAAATGCGCATTAAGCTTTGGAATTGCCGTACAGCGTTTCACAGTTGGGTTATTTCCCGAGTCATGTGACCGTTCACCCATTAGTACACATTAAGGTTATTTTCCAATTTTTCCTCATATAAATAATAATTCGATGAATATTTTTTCACTAAAACCCTGAGGCGTGATATGCAACTATTCATTTTAAAGACTTGGCACTTTGCTTTTAGAATCATCTCATTTTGGAAATCTTCCTACATGTATAGAAACAGAATTTAGAGCAATGACCACACGTGTACCCATCACCCAGAGGCCTCAGTGACCTACTCCCTGCTGACTGGTAGCTACTCATTTAACTTACTTATAATTGGTATTTTTTGAAGGCCCAGTGGCCGCAAACGTGGTAAGTAAATGCCCCCACTGAGCTGACTCCTGTGTCCTTTGACATACCCCGTCAGTTTTTAGTGCTTAATTTCTGACACAAGATGCTGCAGGTTTACCTTGTCCTTCCCTGTCCAAAGCCTGGATTCAGCCATGTCCTCCAGGAAGCCTGGTCCCTTCAGTGGCGAGTGGTGTTTAGACAGCAAGCTCGTCTAGGTGAGCCCACTGCTGTGGGACCGTTGTCATTTCCGGACCCCTAAGAAGACAGAGCCAAGAAATATATATGTTTTAATTCTAAATCCATACCGATACCCCCGATTTTAATCCCAAACCATAGAATTCTTCTCCTCCACCCACTCCATATTTGTGTCTTCCTTCTCCCAGAGTGGGAATTCTGGTTTCCAGCACCTTCGGTGGACTCGTTTGCTCAGTCCCACCGAGCAAACAGAATAACTTCATGATTACTATTCCCGTACCAGTTCCAACAGCAAACTCACTCAGTTAAGTTCAGGATTTTTTGTCATTTTTTGTTGTAGTTCTCAGAACATACTGCACAGAGCATAGAAAGTTTAAGTACTTGGATTGTGTTTTCATTTGGTCCTATTTTTGTTTAAAGTGAATTTTCCCTCATATTTGTTGATTCAGTTTTAATTTTTGAATGTGTAGACTGTGAACAAGGTTACAACAGCAGAATGCACATTCGTTTTAAGTGCACATGAAATATTCATGAAGCAAGACCATATGTTACGCCATAAAATGCCTCAACAAGATTAAAAGGATTTAAATCATGTGTAGTATGTCCTGATCATAATGGTATTCAGTTAGGACTCAATAGCATAAACATATCTGGAATACCTAAATATTTGTAAGTTAAAAAAACACAATACTCTGTAGGTCAAAGAAGAAACTACAAAGGAAATTAGAAAATGTTTTTAACTGGATAAAAATGAAAACACAGCCTGTCGAAATTGGTGGGATGCCCTAGAGAAATTTAAATGCTTTCATTAGAAAAGTGAAAAATTTAAGCCCAGTGGCCTAAGTTTCCACATCAAAAAGCAAAAACTCAAATCAAATTAAACCTAAAATATGTGGAAAAAATAAGATAGTTAAAGATGAGAGCAGAAATCAACGAAATAGGAAGTAGAAAAACAATAGGGAAAACAATGAAACCAAAAGTTTGTTAGTAGAAAAAAAGCAAAGAAAGTGATAAGTCTCTAGCTATACTGGTCATGGCCATCAGAGAGAGAACACGAGCTGTAAATTCCAGGAGTGGAACAGGGGCATTAATACAGACCCTACATACATGAAAAGGTCAATGAGGGAATATTTTAACAATTTTACGCCAATGAGTTAGATAACTTAGATGAAATGAGAAATTTTCCTGACAGACAAAAACTACTAAAACTGACACATTAAATAAGTTGAACTTTAATTAAAAACATTTTAATACTAAATGCAATGTGGTAGCCTGGATTGGATCCTAAGAAAACATTTGTGGGAAAATTGGTAAAATTTGTATAAAGTCTAGAGTTTAGGTAATAGTATTTTACCAATGTTAACTTCTTAGTTTGGACAAATGTGTTATGATTTTATTTATATATATATATATATAAGTAGTATATGTATACAAGTAAAAAATATATATATATATAAACATGAGGTAAACTGGGTGAAGGGTGTATAGGAACTCTCTGTACCATATTGTCAACTTCTGTATTTTTATTTTAAAATAAAAATTTTATCTAAAATCAACAACAATGTAACCCGCCCCCTCCCCCAAAAAAAACCTTCAGTCCCAGATAGCATCACTGATGAATTGTATCAGACACTCATGGAACAAATAATACTGACCCTACATGAACTCTTCCAGAAAAGAGGAGAGGAGGAAAATTTTTGCAACTTGACTTATTAAGCCAGTCCTTCTCCGGCACCAAAACCAGAGAAAAACATTGCAAGAAAAGAAAACTATAGAGCAATATCCCTCATGAACATGCAAGCTGCAGAAATTCTTTTAAAAATATTGTAAATAGAGTGTAGCAATATATGAACAGGCTAATACATCACAACCAAGTAGGGCTTATCTTAGAAATGCATGGCTGGTTGAATGTTCAAACATCAAATTAATTCACCGTATTAACAATGAATGAGAGAACCACATAATTCAACCCATGCGCACACACTCGACAGACAAAGCACTCAACAGACTTTAATACCCAATCACGATAAAATCTCAGCAAAGGAGAAATAACAAGGAGCTTCTTCACTGTGTTAGGGGTCATCTTTGAAAAACTTAGAGCTAAGAATGTACTTAATGGTGAAACACCCTAAGACTGAGAACAGGCCAAGGAACACTAACCATGTGCTCTCACTGCTTTTAGTCAACGTGATACTAAAGCGAGTAAAAGAAGGCATATAGATTAAAAATTAAGAAGTAAACCTATGTTCATTTGTAGAGAGCATGATCTATGTAAAGACATTTTCATTCTACAAACAGTTACTGTAATAATTGAGTTGAGGGAGGTTGCAGAATACAAAGTCAACATACAAAAATCAATTATATTTTTATGTACTAGCAGCCAAAATATAGTCATTGAAATTAAAAATAGAGCATCAATTAAAACAGGACCCCAAATCATGAAATGCTAATGGACAAATTTAACAAAATATGTCACTAGACCTATATGTTGAAAACTACAAAACATTATTGAGAGAAATTTAATAAAACCTAAAGAAATAGAAAAATACACCACGTTAATGGATCAGAACACTCAGTATTTTGAAGATGTGAATTTTTTCCCTAAGTGACACAGATTCAATGCAATCCCAACCATAGTTAAAATTGATGCTAAAATTATATGCAAATAAAAGGAACAAACATAACCTAATACCAAGATTTACAAGAAAGCTAAAATAGTCAGACCACTGTGGTTTTGGCAGAAGGACAGACATACAGATGAATGAAACAGACAACAGTTCAATAGTAGACCCACAGTTTTATGCTCAATTATTTTTTGGCAAAGGTGCCAAAGAAATTCAATGGAGAAAAGAGAATCTTCTCAACAGATGGTTCCAAAACCCTTATGAGAAAAAAAAAAAAAAGTGAATCTTGATGTTTAGCCCACTCCATGCAAAATAATTAAAAATAGACCTAGACTTAAATGCAGAAGCTAGAATTCACTCTTTTTCAGGGTTTCCTCGCCAGGGTCTTCTGAGCACACAGGTACCGCTGCCTTACCTACCTCGAGTGGCACCAGCAGCTCTGGGATCTCCAGCTGATAGAGGGCGCTTGGCCCCTTGCCCCAGTCATCCCACTGGGTATCCGGGCCTCCCTCCCCACTTTGCACAGAAACAGATGATGCTCAGAAACACCATAGAGCATAGGCAGGCCTCACTCCTGCAGGTGACAGTGAGTGGGTAGAGAGCTGGGGGAGACAGGCAATCTTGGCTTCAGGTAATGGGATGGTCTCACTAGAATTGAGGCCAGTCAGCTCCCGGGCCCACGATTTGACATAATGGTGATTCTAATAGTAGCATGAACTCAGCTGTCCGCTGAGTGTATTTGCAGGAAATTAATTGCATGACAGTTGTAAACAAGACTCCTTATATGGACGAAAATACGATTTCCCATTCAGTTCTTTATATAATGCTTAAAGGGCACTTTTAACCCTTAAATCCAGAACATTGAACAGATAGTGTTGGATAAACACAGCAGGGCTTTCTTGGAGATTTCCTTTGGAGATTTTGTACACAGAGAATAAGCAGAGCAGAATTATTGCTGGGTCCCTCTGTCTTCCCTCCATATCCACTGAGGTCAGATCTGCCCACTTAGTTCTCCCAGCTCCCCAGAAGTGCTAAAAATGGTAATAGTTCTGGGCGCTGTTTTGAGAGCTATATGCCAAGTTTCTCCTTTAAGAGAACACGTGTCTCCTTTGCAGTTGTGAAGACGATCTTTCCGAAGACAGAGAGGAGCTTCTGCACGGGATTTCGGAGCTGGACATCACCAACTCGGATTGTTTCCCGTCCCAGCTGCTAGTGCACGGGGCTTTAGCCTTTCCCCTGGGGTTAGATACCTACCACGGCTGTGTGATAGCGGCTGCCCGCTATGGCCGTGGCCGGGTGGTCGTGATGGGCCACAAGGCCTTATTCACCGTGAGTAAGCTGGGCCCCTTTCTGCTCAATGCTGTGCGCTGGCTGGACGCTGGCCGCCGAGGCAAGATCGTGGTGCAGACAGAACTGAGGACAATGAGCGGCCTGCTCGCGGTGGGAGGCATAGACACTAGCATCGAGCCCCATCTGACCAGTGATGCCAGTGTCTACTGCTTCGAGCCCATGAATGACGTGGGAGTCAAGGAGCTGCAGGAGTTTGTAGCCGAGGGCGGGGGGCTGTTTGTAGCAGCCCAAGCCTGGTGGTGGGCCTTCAAGAACCCCGGAGTGTCCCCTCTGGCTCGGTTCCCAGGAAACCTCCTCCTCAACCCCTTCGGCATCAGCGTCACAAGCCAAAGCCTCAACCCCGGGCCCTTCCGTACTCCGAAAGCCGGGGTGAGGACCTACCACTTCCGCTCCACCCTGGCCGAGTTCCAGGTTATAATGGGCCGGAAGAGGGGGAATGTGGAAAAGGGGTGGCTGGCGAAGCTGGGGCCGGATGGCGCCGCCTTCCTGCAGATCCCCGCGGAGGAGGTCCCTGCCTACATGTCTGTGCATCGGCTCCTGCGGAAGTTGCTGAGTCGGTACCGGCTCCCAGTGGCCACCCGAGAGAACCCAGTCATCAATGACTGCTGCAGGGGTGCCATGCTGTCCCTCGCCACGGGTCTGGCCCACTCTGGCAGTGACCTCTCTCTGTTGGTCCCAGAAATTGAAGACATGTACAGCAGCCCCTATCTGCGCCCGTTGGAATCTCCTATCACCGTTGAGGTCAACTGCAACAATCCAGGTATGGAATGAGGGGTGGGAGCTCAGTGCTCTGGGGTCTGGGGCCTCGGGCGTGATGACTTAGCTCATTCAGGGACCTGACCACCTCCAGAAGGCCACCTGCACCCTTTGCTGTGCACTTTTAAGGAGAGAGGGATTGGGGCATTAGGTAATGTTGGCAAGAGTGGAGTCTGGGCAGCGTGGAGGGAGAAGGGTCTGCAGGGCTCACGAAGGGCTGTAGAGATGCTGGTGGAGGTGGACCCATGGAGATGGAAGAAGGGTAACGTCTGTCCTCCCGCGCTTCTGACAGGCACCAGGTATTGCTGGATGAGCACTGGGCTCTACATACCTTCAAGACAGATTATAGAGGTCTCACTGCCTGAAGCCGCTGCCTCCGCAGACCTGAAGGTAAGGCCCCGCCCCCTCTCCCCAGGAAACGGAACCCAAATGTTCTTGCTTTCACAGCATCTTCCTTGATCCTCATAAACCGCCCCCTGGCCATCTGGGGCGTGTACTTTTACCCCCATTTTAAGAGTCAGGTAGCTAAGGTGCAAAACAGCTCATTGATTGAGTGAAATGTGTAGATCTGATACATTTCCCAGCCCAGGACTCAGACCTAACCACCTTCTCCTGCTGAAGTTCTGTGGGTGTCACTGATGGCCTGGAGCAGGGAATGGGAAAGGGACCACAGGAAGACGCCCTCGCTCACAGTGGTGTTCAGTGAGCCTTAGTTCACTTTCCATCCCATTCACATCTCCCACGGCAGCACAGGCCTTTCTGACTCCAGCTTCTTCCTGGGACACCA
This sequence comes from Macrotus californicus, assembly GCA_007922815.1. NCBI lineage: Eukaryota > Metazoa > Chordata > Mammalia > Chiroptera > Phyllostomidae > Macrotus > Macrotus californicus. Next base: position 53,033 of record VMDR010003969.1, on the reverse strand, counting down.
AAGACTGTTCCTCGCTCCTGGCCCCGTGCCCCTTCGGCTGTCACTTGCACGCACGCACGCACACCCTAGTCACAAATTAAGTTGCTGTACTGCTCTGTCTCCCTTGAGAGTGGCTGTGACAGGACCTATTCTGTGCCTGCATCTATCCTGGAACTCGATTTGCATAAACCCCTGAAAACAATCCCACGACTCCATCAAGGACAGGGATCACTCCACTGGCTCAGGAAGGGGACCTTGGAGATCAGAGGAGCTGACTCAGCCCCCCACAACACCGGCTGCTCATACAGCCCCCCACTGGGCCTCCTCTCGAATCACCAAAAGGCTGGACGCCCTTCACCCCATTACTAACACCAGAGTCCCCACCATGGGACAGGTATGCTGGGAATCTGTCTGTATGGACACACTCAGGGACCCTCAGAATTAGCCTCTGGTTACACCTGGTGCCCCTCACATCAGTGTGTCAACATCACCCTCAGGGAACTGTTTGATCCCCCGGGGTGGGGGGGCATTCACACACCATTTGGTCAATACCACCAGGTGCCGTTCCATAGGGTTAGCGCACACGGTTCACAGACGGGAGGAAGGCTGGGGTCACGGAGCCCAGTGCCCTTCCTCTCCCCACCTCATGGCACGCACCCTGAGGTGACTCCATGGGGGGGATCTGTCTGCTCCAGGTACAGATTGGCTGCCACACTGACGACCTGACCAGGGCCAGCAAGCTGTTCCGAGGCCCCCTGGTGATCAACCGGTGCTGCCTGGATAAGCCCACGAAATCGATCACCTGCCTCTGGGGCGGCCTCCTCTACATCATCGTGCCTCAGAGCAGCAAGCTGGGTTCCGTGCCCATCACTGTGAAGGGGGCTGTGCATGCTCCATGCTACAAGCTGGGTGAGTGGGAGCCATGGAGTGAACCCTGGGGCCGGGAGAGCGGGGGTACAGAAGGCCACTGGGGATGTTTGGTGCAGGAGGAGAGAGACTCGGATTGGAGGCAGAGAGGGGAGTAAACCTCCTTAGAGTCAGCTTTGGGGCCAAGGAGATAGACCACACCACATCCATAGGGACCTCACAGATGAAGGGTAGAGAGGGGACATGGTTGTTCATGACCTTGGTGTTTCTCTCCCGGGGTTCAAGTTCTATGTTTTGACCCAAGAAAAATGGAAAGGTCGTTGTAAGCCCATGGCCTCTCTCCCCAGGGGAGACAACCCACGCGGAGTGGAAGAGGCGTGTCCAGGAGAATCCAGGCCCCTGGGGAGAGCTGGCTACAGACAACATCATCCTGACAGTCCCAACCGCCAACCTTCGCACCCTGGACAACCCCGAGCCGCTGCTCCGCCTCTGGGACGAGGTGATGCAGGCTGTGGCACGGCTGGGGGCTGAGCCCTTCCCCTTGCGGCTGCCACAGAGGATCGTTGCTGACGTGCAGATCTCAGTAGGTGGGTGCCCTGGTCCCAGCGGTCCTGTGCACACGCTGCCCCCGGGGCGGGGGGGGGGGGGG